>JAMKCH010040624.1:0-137762 GCA_023653785.1 Ophioderma brevispina | reverse complement strand
CTTTAATTGTTGTGTACTTACGTTATCGCCTTTGTTCTCAAACCCAATGAAGCAATCAGATAAAATTTGAAGTCTGTGGAGAATCAAGAGTAGGCTATTATGAATATACCTCAAATTTTTTCAAATTTTAAAAATAATTTTGAACTTATAGCACATCTTAGAGGATTGCATTATTTTGGGACACCCAATTTACTGCAAATACCAGTAACACTTAAGCCCTTACCAAAGCTCTTGACCTGTACCCGAGCAGGGCCATTTCCTGGGCCTTGCCCACCAAGGATTTTATCGTTAAAGATTGGCGGGTTGTGACATGCTGCCAACACAACTCAATATACTTGTGTCCATACCAGCCAATATCGGCTTACAGTTTCATGGAAAAACGCCCTGAACGAGGACATTGTTCTAAAATTAAGGCAGTTTCCGACCAGAATTGCCTAGTCTCCCTAGCTTTAGCACTGGTTCAGATTCACTGCGCTAAAAATCAATAACTGCTAAGCAATCTGAGCCAAAAGTGACCAAAAGGTCCGGCAGAGGGTGTTCTAAGCAACATTGATAAAAGTATGAATGAAACTGAAATCTCGGGCACCATCCAAAAGGTCATATTTCAATATAGTACATACCTAAGGTTTTGTTTTTCCATTAGCATCCGCCAGAGATATTTTTTAACTGGTCTATGATAGATATAACGACTGTGGTGAGTGCGTGATTCCTTTTGGAAACCCTGTGCTTCCCTGTGTAACATGAACAAACAGCCAACTTCATCACATTTGATTCCATATTCAAAAAAGTGGCAACTTCTAGATTTAATAAATCAAAAATAAAATCGGTACATTTAAGGAAATTTCGAGTGAATGGAGTGTTCTAAACTGCCCTCATGTTACCTACTTTTGTTGAATTGATAAGGTCATTAATGTTTTTATGGCATGATATCTATGCGTGTAAAATATATCTGTATTGTACCAAGGCCCACATATACTTGAGGCAAATTGAAGAAATGCATATTTTGTTAAAAATATGCCTGCCTCCAATTTAAAGATGGAAAGAAATGACTAGTTTTATTAAATCACGCGAAAATTAACTATTTCTGTTACATGGAAGACATTTACAGTCATCTGTAATGAGCCAAAATACTCCCCCTATCATATAGATTGCATTGCAAAAAGATGGTTGAAATTCCCCCATGCCCCCCTAATTAGAAAATGTATATGTTGGCAAACCACTTTTGACAATCCAACGGCTTGAAAAAGTAAAAAATCTAAAAATTAAATGAAATTTTGCATTATTGCTTTAACCAGGTTACACGTTTAGAATTATTATTTAATTTATTAAGTCTGTTAACTGTTACTGTTAATGTGTTTTCTCTTTTCTTACGAGGAGAAACAACGATGGCATTATCGTCCATATCCCCTTTTTCATCAAGCTTCGATTACTGAGGCCTTGTCAACCGCCTTCCCTATATCCATAATTTCACTTATGAATCGTACCCGCTTATAATAAGTTCAACGAAAATAAAAAAACATGAATGATTTTGAGAAGGTTTTCTAGGAGAGTTTTTACTTGGTTCTTTGGGTGGGACGAATATGAACAATTATTTATACTCTCCCCGTCGCAGAGCTGCCGGCTGTTTGAAAACAAGTGCATCCGGCTTTATTCGAACCGGCAACCTTCGAATTACATGCTTGATGCTAACCAAAACCAAGTCCTTATTGGGGCGGCGTCTTAAAATGTGCTATATAGTGCTTTAAGCAACATTGCTGGTTTATTCTGGTGCCTGGGCTCTATAATCCCTACTGTTTCCACGTAATTAGAATTCTTGTACATGTAACACCTATCGTGGTGGCATTTTTTTGTAAGTAATAAAACTGTTCTAAGCAATTCAGTGGCGAAAAATATTATCCTGGTTAATTACATATATAGCAATTGCACAATGTGCGCTGACGATGTGTGTTGTTTTATACACAAACTAATCCCGGAAACTAATACAACTACTATCGCTGGTAATAGTATACTGCCTCTCCTTTTCCATTGACTAGCGTTCGAATGTTAAAAACTTAAAATTAAGATAGAACATGTGCATTCTTCTGATTTTTGAAACGGGTTATTTTACCTTGCAACTGACATAGAGCATAATCTGTAATGTTTCAATTAAACTACCGGCAAAAAGGAAAGTCAACATTGAACGGAAATAAAGAAACGCAATCATTCATTGACAAACATATAGACAAACCTCGGTTTCATGTTTTCCGCTGAGGACGTATTTCAGCACGGACACTGAAATAAAGTAAGTGAATCCATGTTACAGGTACAATCGTCGTCCTTTGCAAATTAACCTATCATGATGATAATTTCGCCCACTTGTCTAAGCTTTAACCAAAGATGTGTGTAAAATTACGTTTTAAAAGAATAACAACTGTGTTAACCGAAATCCCGTTGGGTGTCAAACGGTCGAATGTCTTGCTCTCTATCATTTTATTCCGGGTGGTGTCGTAATAAAAAGACCACTTAAAACTTCTTGTAGAATTCTTATTGTCCGATGTCTGCATTGTACTGTTTCGGTCCATGATGATTGTTTGAAATACGTTTCCATTAATTTATCATTAAATACCTCTTGCATTCTAGAGGGTCGGTGGGATTTAATATCAACTCTGGTACAATATTGCAAAGCTTGTAATAGATATCTGGACGGTGACCCGTCAATACCCGACTTTACACCAAGCTAAAATAGGCAATGTACAACTTGAAAGTAATATCGATGTTTGAGAGTCAAGGACTGACCTCAGCCCCCTGAACACATGTATCAACAAGAAGCCTAGCCTTCTTAGTTCATTACCTTTTAAGTTTGATTATTATTTTTATAATAATATAATAAACAGTCTTATATAGCGCCTAATGCATGATGCCTCTAGGCGTTCACATTATTTCAAAATAACTTACGATAAAATTTAAGTAGAAATTCAAAACATATATAGACAAATCGAACCAGCCAATGATGGTTCAGAATCTGATCCGCCTTAATGCGGGCCGTCCAACCCAAAACCTACCAATCTTTGTACGTCTACCACGCTTGATTAAGATAATTCAAAAGTCACTTAAAGGGGCAAAAGAGATTTCACATAGCAGGTGTCCCTATAAAATCGAAAGTAATGATTTTGCCCCGATGTAAAGGTTTCCATCAAAAATATCCCCATCTGAAGGATTAGGCTGAGAAATGTTTCTTTGATACAAAAATTTGTGCAATTTCTAATTTCGTTAGGAGCAAATACAAAATTCAGTCTTGTTTTTTTATATTGAAATATAAGAAATACAAAACTAGCCTTTTTTCCTCTATTTTAAGAAATTTCTGTTGCGAAATAACAAGGCAATAAACTATGAGAGGCCTAATTATATGCATTTACTATTAGGACACAATATTTGGGTGCCTCAATCTCTTGTTGCACCTGTAATCTGCCACATTTGGGTGAATTCAAGCAGGATGCACCCAAGCTTATGGCTGCCCGTGAGGGTTGGAATGTGTAAAATCGGATTGGTGTAATATATTGACCAAACAGATAGAAAGAGAAAGACACCCAGTTGGCCTCCCATACTAAGAACATATGGGGATGCAACCGAATCGTCAGCAGGAAATCTGTGTATATGTACCCCACAGGCGACATGGTTAAGTCTTGATCTTTCTGGATCGATGGGCTCTACCCTACCTAATATGATAAAGAAAGAAAAAAAATCACCAATTATAATAGTGCTCGGATGCATCATAAACGGGATACCTATCAGGAGCCAAAATGCTGTGTTAAATAGGAATGTCTTCAGACGTGACTTGAAAATAGTTGCGGACTGAGCTAACGGATATGTTCAGGAGTTTATTCCACAATGTGCTGACTGCATATGCAAATGTGCAAAAAACTAACCACCGGAAGACTACTCCGCACCTTGATTAGTATTTTCTGTTGCATTTCTAATGGGAAGTCCATCCGCATATGAACCTGTCATAAGATAAGTAAAACGAAATTAAAATTGGGTAAATTTAATTTCAGCGATCCGACCTTAAAACCTCACGATATCACTGAGCTACATCACTTATTAAACAATATCAAACGGAAAGATATTTTGAATTTACCACGATCCAATAGTTATATGTATACCACAAATTAACTTATGGCATTGCAATTCATTCTCAAACGACAATTCGATTTGCAATGCTGACCCAGTACACAAGTAACCATCGTAGGGGTTAACGCCCCACACACCAAGAGTGTCTCCCTTTCTTGAGCCCTAGCTTTAACAAAGCACCTGCAAATTGCTGACTCTGTTATATTAAAAATATAAATTGAAAATTAACCTATAGATAGCAATGTAACTGATTGATATCCAAGGTGTACCTGAAAGATAAGGGACTATGGCACCTAACGCGGCAATGGACATTTCAAAAATATGAAATTTCTTCAATTTGGTCGCAAATGATAATCTAGCACATTGGAAGAAACAGAGATAATTTTAACATAAAAATAACATCCCCCAAAACAGATAGGGACAGTGATATGAGGATAAAGACATCCAGTAATTTGTAGGCCAACTTTTAAGTTTCCATAACTTAATCACAAAATTTGTATATTAAATGAATATTTTTGACTCGTACTCAGTGATATTGAAACCACAAGGTTATAGACCGACAAACAGTGTGCATAGTGTTGTGACGATAAGTTTTATCATCAAATAAACGCCTCGCTAACTCGTGAATTTATCACGTAATATTTTTTTACATGCACGATTGTTGTCAATTAACTTAGATGTCCGGTTTGAATTAATTATTTAAAAAAACTATACGGCTTTCGAAAAAAATCACGAAAGAAAAGTTGTTATTCATCATGGACCAACAAGACCATTGGGTTACAACTTGAAAAATATATTTCTTCTTTGGATTTGATTCAATGTACACCTGATTTTAGTGGAAACGACAACTAAACTGGTCCAGTGGAATATTGACTTTTGACTCTGAAACTTGATGGCAGACACATTCATGAATTAGGGGCGCTTCAAAAGTATGTTATACAACAATATGATTCAGGACTTGCACTGATTTCAGGTGTTTGCGCGTGCATTATGCATGGGTATATAAGAATCGTTGAAATACCGATACTTTTAACAGAGGTCCTGTCTTTTTTATTAATTTGGTTATGAACAAAAGAATCATACAAGCTCTCCTGTATAAAAGCCGTCCATTCAAGTTAATGCGTTCAGGCAAATAACAACGGCTCGGATTTTATCTTGTTGAAACAAAGTTGGCAATTGGCAGAAAATATTGATCGTGAACATATCCTCGACGATACTTGTAACCTTCAAAGTGGAGTCAATGGAGCCTTCCACAAAACGTAATTACTAATGGTACGAAACCTTTATTCGCTCCCTTTTCAAACCGAGAGTGAAATACTCAGATTCAATAGATTTGAAGGTTTAAATTGTTTTCATTCCATTTTGTAAGGTAAAAACACGTCTTAGGTCCAAAGATACACAACAACTTTCTTTTCGTGTTAATTCGAAGTGGGTATTTTTTGAACTAATTAATAAAAACCAGACAATCTAAGTTAATTGAAACAGACGTTACCAATGAATGCTCACAGTCGATTCCCTTTCTTTCTTTTTTCTCTTCTTCAGGGTCGCCTATTGTGATAATTTGCTTAGGCGGACTCTTAGGGTTAATAAAACACTGCAGGTTTTCTCGCGTGGTAGTTTGACTGTGGCTTCTTCAACAGGCATCTCTTGGTGTAGTGCCTCACCCAAATCATGAGGATTTAGGCGGAGTACCGTTCTCGCTTACAATTTTTCAATGGAATTTGGTATATTCCTATCTCCACATGTTAGTATTACTTGTGATGTCTTGCAACAGGAATCAACTGGCATATGCTGTTGGTAAGTTGCACTAGTAAAAATATTAATTAATGTACATGGTGTTTTGAAATGGTATGTATTGATGTGATGTATGCTCACATGTTACGGGCCGTTCTAACGCCCCAAAGAAATGGTTGAACCACTAGTGCTGTCATTGAATTATTTAGAACCCTTACCAGGACTAAGATCTGATGATTTGATTTGATAACCCAACCGTTACCCAAGTTTGATCTCTCATCGAGTCTTACCGGTACTCCGCCAGCAAATAAATTATCCAGCGAGTTCCCCCCGATTTCGGTATAACAATAGCGTGGGGAAACATGCATACGGCGTGCGTTTTCTTGTGTTAACCGCCATTTTCGTGTCTGCTGAATTAAGTCGCCGGCGATGGGAAAATTACAAAATCGTTCTGTTTACCCATAGGAAGCTGAATTTGGTCTGGAATCATTCGGGTGAGGGCTTTTGTTATAAAAGCTTTACAATTCATGCATAAAATGTGTCGATTTTGAAAAATCTGAGGGCGCACTATTTTTCAAAGGGCGTGTATCTTAAACATGCCTAATCTATGCCACACCTCTTTTGCCATTTACACCGTAGTCTTTCGTTCTTTGTCCGCTAAAAGCCATACATTTGTGTTGAAATATATGTCTGCCATTTCGTTGAATACTTGCCCAATTGGCTTGGCCTGAGAACGGTGTTTGCGCGTGCATTCATGCTGGATTATAAATGAATCGGTTTGAAACAAGGGGAGGCGAAGGCGGGTGACGCCTTCCCTCTCTTTTACCCCTCGTTCCTGTCCTTTTTTTATTAATGGTGGTATGACAAAGGAATCCTACAGCTCTTTCTGTATAAAAGCGTCCATTCAAGTTAATGCCGTTCAGTGCAAATACAACGGTTCGGATTTTACTTGTTGAACAAAGTTTGAATTGGCTACAATATTGATCGTGAATCATCCTCCGACGATAACTTTTCTACCTTCAAATGGAGTCATGGAACCTCCACAAAACGTAATACTAATGGTACCAAAATTTATTCGCTCCTTTTCAAACGAGGGTGAAATACTCAGATTTCAATAGATTTGAAGGTTTAAATTGTTCCATTCCTTTTGTAATGTAAAACACGTCTAGTCCAAAAGATACCCAACAACTTTCTTTCGTGATTTAATGCGAACGTGGGTTAATTTTTTTGAAATAATTATAAAAACCATACCTCTAAGTAAATTGAAAGACAGTAACACATGAATTGCTCAGAGTCGATATTCTTCAGGGTCGCCATTGGTGTTCTTTGTTAGCGACTCGTCTCGGTAATAAAACTATCTGCAGGTTGTCTCTCGTGGTAGGTTGACTGTGCTCTCTTCTCAACAGCATCTCTTGGTGTAGTGCCTCCCAAATCATGTAGGATTTAGCGAGTACCTTCTCGCAATTACAATTGTGTCAATGGATTGTTATTCCTATCTCACAAAGTTAGTATTACGTGTGTATGTCTTGCAACATATCACTTGCATATTGCTGTTGTAAGTGAACTAAGTAATAAATAATTAATTAATTTACAGTGTTTTGAAATGGTATTTTATTGATGTTTATGTATGCTCACATGTTCACGGGCGTTCTAAGTCCCCAAATAAATGGTTTGAACACTATTGTGTATTGAAATTATTTATAACCCTTACCAGACTAAATCTGATGAGGGATTTGATAACCAAACCTTTACCACCACCCCCCAAGTTTGATCTCTCATCGGTTCTTCCCGTATCCGCAGCAAATAAATTATCCAGCGAGTTCCCCCCGATTTCGGTATACAATGCGTGGGAAACAATGCATCGGCGTTTGCGTTTTCTTGTGTAAACGCCATTTTCGCGCGTCGTCTGCTGTAATTAACGCTCCGCCGGCGATGTAAATTACAAAATCGTTTCTGTTTACCATAAAGAAGCTGATTTGGTCTTAATCATTTCGGGTGAGGGTCTTTTGTATATAAAAGCTTTATCAATCCATTCAAAATATCGATTTTGAAAATCTTGAGGGCGCAAGTTTTCAAATGTGCCAGTTCTCTTTAACATGCCTAATATATGCACACCTCCTTTTGCATTTCCCCGTATGTCTTTCGTTCTTTGTCATCATAAAAGACTACTCTCTTTGTCGAAATATTTGTCTGCCATTTGTTGAATACTGCCCAATTGGCTTGTGAGAACGGTGTTCGCCTAGGTACGTCTATGTAGCTCCTCGTAAGATTTCCTGGTATTTGAGGCATTTTCGGCACTAGAAAATAAAGTGAAATTGCGTGGCGTTAACGGGTTATTAATGGAAATAACTTGAGATTTAAATTTGAGATTTAATAGTTATGAGAAATAGAACATTGAAAATGTATTCCAAAATTTTAAAAACAAGACCTTTTGCTACTTGGGGTATTTTACTGCATGCCATGCTGCTGAAAGGCAAATGTGAAAAATGAGATTTGAAAATTCGTGAGGGATATCAGCCCTGTGAATGCTCAGTTAATCTGTAGATTTAAAAGCATTTTTGAGCATTTTTGCAATGACCTCAAATGATAACCAATAAAGGTCCATGTTCCCAACGCTAATAGCCTCGTCCCCAGAGACCCTAGATTTTCCCGGAAGTGGTTAAAATGTTGGTATCAGAAGAAAGCTACTATTTTTTCTCATTTCCACCGTGAAAACTTAGGGCTAAAGGATGTTTGCTTTGGATGTTATGAGCGACAATATGCTCCATTTTGGTCGACCAATATTAATTTTACACAGTACTCTATGGGGATTAAAAAAGCACGTTTCTAGCTCTCACTTCAAAATTAAAGGGCAGGCAGGGTTCCCAACAGCGGCTATAACCAACTTACGACATGATGCTGTTAGCGTTTGACGATAATGTGACTTGCAAAATAATTGAGAAAAGGAGGAAAATGTGATAGAGGAATATCAGTCGGAAAATACTTTTCGGTGTACAAAACAAGTCAATCAATGTGTTGAATAACTTACTTTCATGCAAATGTAAACTGTATAAATGAAATTTTACGTAGCTGAATTGGTGATATTGGAAATGTAAATGATTACTACAATCATTGTTTTATATTAAGGTACAAAGGTTAAAGGTTTTTTATTGTGCTTGGAAGATATGATTTATCAGTTGACAACAGCAAACAATTAAAGGACCACTGTTAGATTTTAAAAAGTTGTGTTTATAATTGAAAATAATGGGTAGTTTAGGGAGTTTCCGTAAGCTGATCCATCTGTCACACTTTTTTCTGACACACTTATGAATTCGGAAACCTTTCACGGAACAAAGCACAGGTTTATTCCGTTAAGGTTTCCGAATTCATAATTGTGTCAGAAAAAAAGTGTGTCAAATGGGTCAGGTTACGGAAACCCCCGGCAGTTTACTCAATTCCGAGTTTCAGTTAATTGACTTGGATTCCAATAAGATACTGTCTGTGAGCCTTGCAAAGTGATGTGGTTAATCACATTATACTTGTTTGTGGTTCAAAGTCCAATGTGGTTCAATGAAATATCAATCGTTTGATGGGATGCGCCGTGGGGACGAGGCTGGTGACCATACGATGCTCGTTAATAAATTATATGGACTTGACAAAGTAGAAAGATTTATAACAATTATTGCTGTTTGGAGCATATGGTGTGTATTAAGCTTAAAACCAATGCAATGATTAATTCCAGAGTAGATTAATTTGAAAGAGCAAGTGAACCATATGTATTGAAAACATCCGGGAACTATACATTTTTCAATAAACTTCACATTTTTCTGTAGCATGCAGTCTGTCATGAAAAACAGGAAAAACATGTCCTCATGTACAATTTCAAGCAAGTATTTTGTCAAAAATTATGAGACAGGCAATACAAATGTTCGAAGTATAATGGGTAACAACATTCCTCCACGACCCTGGCGCGCCTGGACCTCTTGTTTCGGGCAACTAAACAATGTTTAATAGCATCTGTAAAATGAAACCACTGGCGATAGCCAAAAGATAGCAGCGATGAAAACAGGAAAGTATACTCTGTAAATTAACCCTTGCAGTCTGGAACCACGCTCCCAGTGTCCCCGATTGGCTAATTACCTATTTAACATGGTATAACTAAGTAACCAATTGAATAGACCTTCTATAGATCTGTAAAAAACCTTTAAATGTTTTCCCTTACCATGTTTCTTATTGGCTAAATACCGAATTAACAATATGAATGACCAATAAATCGGCCAACAGACTTAACGGAAAATATTTAAACTGATCCAAAGAAAGAAAGAATCTTCCTTTTCTCGAAAAAGTTTCATCTACGAACCTCTTTAAACCACACATAGTACAGTTTAGTCCCCGATACTATGCTACATGAAGTGACAAAAACACGATTGCAAATGGTCTTTTATTTTTGCCCCTATCTGTTGAAGGGTCATATTACCATATGGGCTAAGCCTTTTGAATTTAGTGTTTCTTGAACACTGGATAAGTTTAAAGGGGCCTTTCGGATTTTACAGCCTCATCCCCCCAATTTACATCAAAAAGTTCAGATTTTTTTTATATTATCTGAACCGTTGCCTAAGTATATATTGTGCCTAATCGTACGTTTAAAGTTCGATCTACTCTTCAAGAAATTCCGTATTTTTGTATCTTTAAATCACGACTTCAGTGGCCTATGTTGCAGCGTGACACAAACTTTTGCTCATAAGATCAAAACGAAAACCCGTCAGAATCAACTTTAAATTTTTTATATAACCTTTACTCGGGTATATCAAGTGACTCCTAAACCAAACATTAGGTACTAGGATCAGGCCCGTACTCAACCACCCAAATTCCACAAAAGGGCCAAAAGGTCCATTTTTGCTGAATTTTTGATAAAAGGTCCAAATGTAGAAATAATTTTGGCACGAAATTCTGGTGGAGAGAATGTCGCAAGTCCCAAAAGGACAGTGGGAGGTTGGGGGGGTTATGTCCACTTCTAGGAAAAAGGTTACTTTTTGAAAAAGTCACGTAACCAACCCCCCCCCCCCCCCCCCCCCCCCCAACCCCAGCCACCACCCACCACCACCACCCCAATAAATCTGCTTACGGTACGTCCCCTGGCTATGATTTCACGAAATGCACATTTAGTTGGTATTCGTGGTTATATTTAGTCGTGGTAAATAAAATAAGTTATCATTTTTACCACAGAGAGTAGGAAGACTTTCCCCCTTAGGGGTTTATCTATAACAATTTGCTAACAATAAAAAATAGAGATCTTTATATACAAAAGTAAATTCGAATTATCCGTTTGCTACAAAGAATATTGACAGCAATATCCATTCACTCACAATCAGCGAGGCGGTAAATCAAGTTCAGAACTTTCAGACTCATATCCACATACTATTAGTGGTTTCAAGCAGAAACTTCAAGACATCATCTGCTAATGACAGTGAACTGACTGTTTGAAACTTTTGAAATAAAAACACAATTTTGAGCTGCTTATTATAACTTCAAAGTTCAACACTTTTACTGCCTAATGAAAGTTCAAAATGGATTTGTTATGTCTTCAGTAGGGTCCATAGTCAATCAATAAACGTTTTAGTAGGTTTTAATCCACTTTTTAATCAACCTTGTAACCAATCAATCGGACCAATCCGATTGTGCCCCTCCCTTTTGATTAAGCTATTATTTTGTCCTACAGATCGGATTGGAGTGGAAAATAGGGCAAATGCAAGCTTACTTTGGATTACAAAAAAAACCTTTGTACATACTTATTTTGTAAACAAAATGCCTTTGTTCCCCCGATGATTAACATTTTTGGGACAGCCTGGTACCTGCAATGCAATTTTTAATATTAAGTAAAGTGCGGTCGAAATGGTACTTTTTCTCTGGACATTCTTGATGTGTAAATTTGCAACCAAAAGTATAATGTGGCATTTTGAGTACATTATTTATATCAAGTACCTTTCGAGTACAATATTCTGTTATGTATCGCTAATTTTGTAATTAAAATATTAGTTTTTTTGCTTTTATTCGCCTCCTATTTTTAATACCCGTGAGAAAGATTCTCACACGGTCAAGTACTATTTTGTTTATTATGGAATGGAAAAACGGAATTCCCAGTGCCTATTGAGATCAGACCAGATGTTGTTTAAACAAGGCAGAATTCAGCCAAGTACTATAATTAGCCTGTTTGTCTTTTTGTTTCCTCCCGCTGTATATTGGCAAACCAAAGTGTAATAGGTAGTTTCCTCCCTTGATGTCTTAATGTAAGTGTGCAATGCCGATGATGTCATTTTTATGTGAGACCAATTGGACAGTGTTCAGGCTTTTTTTTGTTTATATTCACGATTGTTTGTAATAAGCTATTTTAGGTATGAAAATACTAGTTGTGAAAATGTTTACACTTGAAGTATAGGAAATCGCATATTTAACTTGTACATGCACTGCTTCACTCTCGATTGATTATCTCCGGAACGTATGTCCGATTTCGATTTCAAATGAAAGGCATTTGTAGAAATTTACACCACATATACAACGTGGCCATCACTTACATACGCCATCAACAACCGGCAAACCCTCACACTCGGCACGTCTTCTACTTATCAGCTAAATGAATAAACCAATCATTAACCTTGTGTTTAACAAAGCAGTCTCAAGAGTCCGTTATAATAAACCCCGAATATTATAGCAATTTAATAGATTTATATTCTATAGAAATGCACACTGTCATTATCTTTCTTTTTTTTTATTATTATTGCAATACCATGTTGTGGCCAAACTCTCACGGGGTTACCCTACTTAATAACACTTCAAATCTTATGCAGGTTTTTCTCTTGGCACTCCTCTGCGTAGCCTTTTTTACATGTTTATGATTGGTTACTTACAGCTAAATCATTTTAGGTCCCACTTAAAATAGAATTTTCCTAAAATTCTACAAACGTTTCAGTCTACCACCCTTTCTTTACCCAGGTTTCTTAGAGTGTTACTGATTGGCTCACTAAATCCGATAAGCTAATGCCACCCCTTTTTAAAGTTCTCAGTGGGTTAGTTTTAAGCTATGTACTGATATCAGTTGACATAATACATTCTGTGACCCACAATTACTCCATTTTGTAGTTTGTGTTCAGAAAACTAATGGTGAAGCTCCTGGTGAAATAGATTCTAAGAATGGTATTCCATAAAAGGTGCTATCAATGGGACTTACTATATCCATTTACTTCCAAGCGCAAAATTGACTAGCAAAACCTGGAAAGAAACCGACAAAAAAAAAGGGGAGGGTAGAGTATTGTGTTGTTAGATCTAGATGACTTTCCCGTAGACACAAGACAGGGGTCTGCTCGTGATTTGAAAGGATGCAAACATGGCATTTAGGTTTTAGTGGATATGGTGTAATATTAAGTATTAAGAGTCGAAATACTGATACACCAAAGTTAATGTTTAATATTTTGGCTTCTTTTATCAGTTATTCTTTGATAACAAGGTTTGAATTAACAGTAAATAATAAGTACACACATGTTTCAATGTGGCAGTCTCAGTAGCTTTATCCAGCAATCGTTAGAATGTGGTCAGTTTTTTTTTTTTATATCTGACTCCTGACACAAATCTAATTTGAGATTCTGGTGATGTCTGAATAAGAAAATAGTTGAAAGTTATGTAATCACAGGACTAAATTTCTAACAGAATACAGTATAATCTGGAATTGAAAACTGCTATATACTGCAAGGTTACTCTTATGTACAGTCATTATACAGTTACTTTTCCTTGAAAATGCACCAATAAGAATAATATAAATAATATTAAAATATAGTTTATAATAACAGAATGTCATTTTGCAACTAATAAATATTAATGTAACCAAGTTTTCTGTTAAAACAGCAATTTGTTATTTTGAAGCAAAGTGGTGGCTTACAGAATTAAGCAGAATGCATTGCTTGATAATAGTAAGGGACATAAATACAATTACATTGCTGAAATCAAACATTCAAAAAAAAGTTACTTAGCGCAAAAAACAAATTTTGAATTAATAGGCCCTCAAAATGTTATTTTTGCTAATGAGTATTAAAAAAATCATGGCCCGATTTGATTTTTTCCACCAGAATATGCCGCCGCAAAACTGATTATTTAGGGCAATTTCACAAAATCTTGGACAAAAAATAATTTAGCTTTTAAAAATGGTGCGCAAAAACGAAAAATCCTGGACCCAACATGGGCCCCCATTGCCAAATTTTAAGTGTTTAAAAATGTAAAGATAGTATATCTTAAAAATATGAATTTTGTGGAGCGGTTTTCTTTTCCAACATTTTTAAAAACCTCACAGAGAAATATAACCAAATCACACCAATGTGCAAGCTAAAATCCACAACACATGACCAAATATTCAACATTATGGTAACCAGGAGAATATTTCTTGCACGAAAAACGAAACACTGGAAACTCACAAGCGTTAAAGTATCCAGCAGGAAATTCTCTATAGTCCGTTACACCCTGAGGGCTGGGCAAATCCATGTGAAATTTGCACTGTTTTTAAATTGATGAGCGCGGCGGAGTACACTGTCTCAAAGTTACTGTCCAAAATGCCATTTACCTATGAGAAAACATTACCAGTCCACAATGTCATTCATGAAAATTAACAGTTCCTACCCTAAAACACAACTAAAGCTCACAAAAGCACACTGGTTAATTGAGAAAAATGCACTAAGTCCAGAAATAGCGATGACACGTCATCAAACCAAGAATCATATGGGACAGCGAATCGCTTGGCCGGGTCAGGCGACACCGCCGTTTTCCCGTTCGTAGAGTGCCTATCCCGGGCTCATGGGATGGGGCAGAAGGGCCCTGGGTTCCGAATTTCAACCAGAAAATTTGCGGAACTTTTCTTGTTCCCCTCTTCCCTAACTCCTTCAGTCCCTCCCGCTAAAAACCGACGTCAGGGTTAGGGTTATTATTGCTAGTGCCACTAGTAAGAACACACCAAAGATGACACAAGGTAGAACTCACACAAAATAAAGTACATTTAAATATGTATATTGACACCCATGCATGGAAATAACTAGGTTAGCTTTACTTGTGTTAATAACTATGTAACCATTACTGAATTGTGTTAAAAGTTACTTTTGTAAGTAGGAAATACCTATTATGAGTGTGTAAGCTTACATAACTTGTGGATTTTTAACATAAAAATTGTAGGTTTTAATGCTTGTAATAAGAAGGGTCTCCGGAGTGGTGGTACCTGGAAAATATAACTTAAAAATTCTTTGACAATATTGTATGAAACATTTTACAAATTTTACCCTCTTAATTACCCCCTTCTTCATCTCAAAATGCTCAAGGATGGACAAAGTTCCATCATCGGAGATGTGGGAATTAGGTTAATATTGTCAAAGAAACCATCAAAACATTTTGTCAGACTTTACGCAAGGGCATATGCAAGGAACTATGGGTCGGTCGCTCCGCATTTATAATTAAAAAACAACAGTTGGCTTCATTTTCAAAAAATATGATATGGCCTAAATTGAAAACCGGAAGGAATTTTACAATTATCATACAATCACAGATGATCTCATCACCATTTAAAAAAGGTTACAATTACAGGTAGTTAAGAGGGATAAAATTAAGTTTTTATCAATTGTTTAACCCAACCTTTACCTTGAGAATTACGATATATATTTTCAACCCTCCACTCATTTAATTTTGTTTTGGAACATGGATACCCTATACGTTAATTACGAGTATTTTTAGTAATATAAAAAACGAGGATAAATATAAATTACGAAGTCCCCTCACTCGTTCATGACAGTTTCAGTCCGAGGCGTCTGGATGCCTGTTCAGGATCTTTCGGGTCTATCAAACTGTTTAAACAGTAACAAATTGAAAACCGCATTAAACCGCATTTACATTGAATATCTATTAAACAGCAACATTTCTTAGTATAAATGTACACCAAGTCGTTAATTTAAACTTTCCAATCAACAATTATTGGCCGCAGAGACTTTATGTGGTATAAAGATCAATGGATACCAGTGATATCATACTACATGTGCCAGATCCAGTACTAGGAAATGTAGGCTCCATAAAAAGTACTACGTAGGGACAAGGTATAGTCTGAAAACCTGCAGGTGAAAGAAAAAAAAAAATGTGATACCTCTGTTTTTAAAAATGTTCTTAATCTTAAAAAAAACCCTGTCGACTCGAAAATGTGCAAAAATAATGTAAAAAGGGATCGAAACGTGCAAATAACTGTAAAAAACGTCGTTGTAACTGTTGCGAGTCCTAGCTGTGTGTCAAAAAACGACGTTAGTTTAAACGAACATTTGTAACAGTGTATTTATATTGTTAGGTTACTGATTAATATCAGTAGTAGCCATTGCTAATTACCATCTTTATCAGGGGAGTAATAGCTACTTATTATTACATGGACCCACCCAGTTTGTTGTTCATTTACCGTCCCTCTACAAAAACTCTATCAATTCTTTTGAAGTCACCTTTTCCCGGGAATTATGGATGGTATGAAGTCTAGAACCAAAAGAGGGAAAATGAATTAAGATTTGTTTGCTAAATTGCGTGCTCTTTATAACGTCAAGTGTTTTGATTGTGGTAAAAACGTTTGTGTTCATAGCAACAGAAATTTAGTCAAGATTGCAAGAGATTATGTATTTCTTACATGATACAGGCACAGACTCCTCTCACGTCCGCGGATCGGGCACTCCGACAAACTGTTTGTTACATACGTACAGACGTTAGGGACCTACCTAATTAATCTTCAAACGGTGGGCATTTTCCGGTTGCCGGTTCCAGGCGGGTCATTTAATCAGCTCAATCTTATGAATCCTTTAATTCGATTTTAAGTAATTCAGCAAACTCAATGAATAATTGAACCGCGCGGAAACGGGCAGAACCGGAAAACGCCTGCCAGTTAAGTATTGAATTCATCCCTTAGAAGTCGTGGTTCCGTTCCGATTTTCAAAGGAGATGCAAAGGGTTAAAAATTCGGATGTTTTTATGAGGTCATGTTATTCAGAGTGGGCACGGAGGTGGAGATGACAGAGCAGCACTCCAATCAATCACGCGCAGATATCTCTGACTAATAGGCAAACAATTCCCAGTTAATTATGCTTTTAAATATACTTGGATAAAAAAATCTAATACAAATGATTACAGTCATTTTATGACGGGATCGATCTAAATGTCATTCAGAGTGAGGGTAATGTGTTGAGGTTCAAAATGATTGCTGAAATTTTAAAGAATACTTTATACATCGTTTTTAGCATAGCAGGTATAATGATGATATCATAAACCCTCCAGAAATATATTAATCTAAAATTATTTGCCTTTAAACCCCCTCCATTATACATTATTTTCATGATATTCCAACAACATTATTGACAGCAGGATGTTCATCAAGAACTCTCTCCAAAGTCTCCAGGTTGCCAACATTCACGCCTTCTTTGATAATTTGTTCCTGTTCATAGCGTTCATAATATTTAGCAAATTACATCATGTTGTTAATGTTCGGGTATACCATATTGTAAATGAAGAAGCATTTAGGGCGGCTTCAGAACGTGTTTAACCAATCCCATCATGCCTTGCAATGGGCCTACAGTACTGAACTATATAAAACACAATGGCCGGTATTCACAAAAGCGGGTAACTTTAACCCAGGGTTTTTAAAATTACGGTTTAAACCCAACGATCATGGTTAAATTTGTTATCCTCTATGGATATTTAACCCTGGGTTAAATAATTAACCGGGATTAAAGTTAACCCGCTTTTGTGGTCATGCCAGTACGGAGAGATTAGAAGTGTTAAGGTGGGTGTTAAGGCAAAAACTTAGTCAAATGGCCAGGTTTGAGGGTTTTTTTTTTATATTAATGGCATTCACAGGTTTTCTTCCAATAGTTATTTTTAACCAGAATCTCATATACTCATTTTTTCCCATTATTTTGTTCTGGGCTATTCGGCGCGCGCGAGCAAAAGTTGAATGAAAGTAATGAGCGCAACAGGAACGCCTTGATGTATCGACGATGACGATACCCATGTAACTTGTTGAAATTGTAAAAGGCTCGCCCACCGTGAGTTGCTTTTGCAAACAGAACGGATTTTAATTTCATGATTTGAGGGACTAATAAATGTGGTTTATCATAAAGACCCCAAAGATGAATGGACCCTGGTTGCAGAAGGCAGTTGAAAATAAGAGATGTGATGCAAACGCTTGGTTTTGGAATAAAATAAATATAAGCCATTATTTTGTAAGCGAAACCGGGATGGGACAACAAGTGGATTACATGGCGATTTTCTATGTGTTCACTTTCGGCGATAATTCAGGATTTTGGTTCCCAGTTACCGAAATCCATATCAGCAACTGGTAAGAAATGAAACGCATCATATAGAGCATATCAATATCTAGGGTGGGTTTTTTAGTGTTAATATTTTGTTAAAAATCGGGAATTAAGTCAACTTGAACAAATCTTGCGTTGATACAATTGACGCACGCGGATTTTGCTTTTTTGGTAAGATAATTTGAAAAATAGTGCAGAATTTGAAAAAACGGGAAATACCAACCATAGAAACTATGACTCTAGAATACAAAAAGAATAAGGAACATTTTTATAAAACATTCTATATTTTTTTATAGGGAACAAAAAAAATGAGTGAAAATCACAAGTTTTCCTGATTTTCTAAAAAAAACAGATTTGGGAAAAAAAATAATTCATATCTGGATCCTGAGACATTCTTCCAATAGGTATTACTTTTAATATGTGGGAAACAATAATTAGCAGATACGGCCAAAAAAACAATTTCCATGAATTCTGCCAACACCCCCTTAAAGAGTTAAGAACCGCAAACTTTTTCATGAGCACGCTAAAAATTGACCGAAGTTACTATATAGCTAGCGCTTTGTGGGGGTAACTGACCTATCGAGGTGAAACTTTAAAAGCTGTTGTATTGTGGGATGTATTCAATTACCACCCTTTGGGGTGGCTTCAAAAACTCGTGATGCTTGCGGTGCAGTCCCGTTCTTCGGTTGAAACTGGTGTGTCTTTTGTTCTTAACATGAGTGAACCCAGCGCCCTGGTGGTCGCTTGTGGTCGCTCTGAAAACAGGCTGATTTACATGCTTTTTGATGCATGAATTTTTTTAATTATATAGATGCTGGATGGATTTTATATATGGCTCACCATGGCGTTGGTTTTTAATCAGATTCTAGCTGTATTTTGCTGTAAGTTGTGGACATTTCTTTTTGCCGTTGTGTGTGAGTTTACGTATAGGGCAAGTAATATATATCCATGTATGGAATCGACCAATTCATCAAAACCCGATGAACTCAGGTACCAGGTGAATGATGACCGACAAATTAGATAAATCACAATGGTGTTTACTCAGACAATACCAGGTACAATAATAAGTTCCATAAACGGAACAACCTGTATTTTCTATTCCCGGAGGTGTGCGGTCAGTTGAAACATCGCACGGGTGGTGCAATAGTTTAATGTGGTTTTCCTGAACCTTATGCAAAACATTTTTTTAAAGGGGAGTTCACTCAATATATTACGGCAACCTTGCCCATTTCACCAATCCTGTAAACCTCGGAAGAAAAAGCGATGGCAAGCGTGGTAAAAGAGGAGGTCATAAAGTGCTACGGCACTGTCCAACCCCAACAAACCCATTTCAGTCATAACCGAAACTAAGACAATTTCCTGCAAACTCCCCGGTCAATTTGGGATTCTCATGATTTTTAAGGTCCTTTGAACAAACATAATGATGAAATTGAACATCCTCTTTGAATGCCCGTTTTCTGTCGAAAAAACATTGCGATTTCTGATGATTTATTGAAAATGTATTTGATTTGTTCATAATAACCGAGCCTGGCTTGGCCCAGGATGAACCTGTCGTTATTGGTGAACTGACACCTCCTGGATCTTCTTTTTTGAGTTTTCCAAGACAAGTGATGGACATGGTGGAATTGGGATGTCATAACACTCATATTGCATTGCAGATTTTTACCTACCAACATCAACTCAAAGTACTTTGGAACATGCCAGTATTCTTGTTAAAAAAACCAGGTCTTAGAATAATTCCCGTTTATAGAACCTCCAACCGTTCAACTTGACAATGGTTTTTAAGACCAGTGAAATTTCTTGAAGAGTTGATGCTTTTCTTGATGAGATTTGCCTTATTCCTGTTAAGACTGCTCTGCCCGGGGATTTTAACATCATGTCCGATGTCCGTCAAAACCTGAGGTTAGACGCTTTCTGGACATCCTAACTACGCATGGGCTTAGATCAGCATGTTGATCCAACTATACCAACACATAAGGATGGCCACATCCTGGACTTAGTAATAGCGCGGCCGAGATCACCTTGTTCACAAGTGTTATGTTTACCTCGTCTTGGATCGGACCATTCGTTAATTAATTGTACTGTAAATTGGTTCCAAGCCATCCTCCATTAAGGGTTTAATCGACTAGAAAAGGGGGGGCGTCAAAAATATTGCAGTGTGTTCCCTTTTTCCAGTGATCTTTCAAACAAAGTTCGTGATCTTGATCTTCAGGGAATTTGACGATAGGCTCGATAAGTTTAACTTATCTTTGTCTTCAGTGCTTGATGCCCTGCATCTCCTCAACAACGTTCCCGGATTGTCAGACCGCGACTTCCTGGTATAAGTGATATAATACCTGCCAAACGTGAACGTAGAAGACTGAACAAAATGCCCTGCAAAACAAACGTGACAGTGATCACTTGTCTTATGTTGAACCAAGTAAAATAGTTAACAGATTGATCCAATGTGGCAAAGAAACATATTATAAAGTAGCCCTTGCAGAGGCAGACAGTAAAAAGATGTTTACTACTTTAAATAATCTCTTGAATAGCACACTAAGTATCTGCCTGATACTGACCGTTACTGATTTTGCGACTCTTTTGCTGATTTTTTATCAGCAAAGTTGTCAAGATCAGGAAAAGGAACTTGATGCTCGTCTGTTATTCAGTTCAATAATCAAAAATCACCTGTAAATTAAGGACATGGTACAGTTATCCGGTATTAAGGTCTTTGATGATTCAATTATGTGTCCGCTATGATATTAGAAATTGTTCTTCCACTCCAAATAAGTCGGGTTCTTTGGACACAGTTCCCATTTGGCTACTTCAGGATAAATATTGAAAATGTTATTGATGCCTAAACCATCATGGTGAATTATTCAGGACAGGTATTTTCCCTACGATGCTTCGTGAGGCGGTGGTTGTCCCCAATCCCTCCAGAAGCACTACTTGGACAAAAACATCTTTAAAAATACCGCCCTGGTTATGTCCAATATTAGTTACTTGTCCTAAATCATGGAAAAACTTGCTTTCCCCAATTAACGACCATCTTACTGCAAATGGTTTGTTTGAAGACTTCCAGTCGGCGTACAGAAAACGACACAGCAGGGAGACCGCGTTATTGCGAGTTAAACTGATATTATGAAGGCAATTGATAATAACCAAGCGTGTCGTTTTGTTTTTATTGGATCCTTTCTGCACGCCTTCGACACTGTTGGACCATCAAATCCTTCGAGGCTGCTGTCTGCAACTTTTCATATATCAGGCACTGTATTGAACTGGATTGTTTCATACCTCAAGTAATCGATCTTTTCGTGTCTGTATTGGTGAACATTCATCTGCTACATATTCCCTGTACTTTGGACTTCCGCAAGGCTCAGTTGTGGGCCCCATGTTTTTCTCCATGTATGCACAAAGTTATCGGTGAATTATTCGCAATCATGGTAAATCTGCTATCAAATGTACGCAGACGATGTACAACTTTATCTGCCGTTCAATCCGAAAGAGGACACTGAGATTAAAAATGCCATATCTAGACTTGCCTCCTGTATTATGAAATCAGTTTTTGGATGACTGAAAACAAACTGAAACGCACCAATGCAAAACTGGAGTTTGTTCATTGCCGCTCATCCTACATATTCAAAAGGTTAAAAACATCAGCCTGCGAATTGTTGATGATCCCCATTGAGCAATCTGAAAAAAATCGTAACCTTGCGTCATTTTGACCAGACTCTTTTCCATGACTGAACACGTTAAGGCTGTTGCAAAACGGTCACTTTCAACTTAGACATTTAGAGAATCGTCGTACATCAATCAAGACAGCTGTCACCACCTTGTGTGGGTACTAATTCTATCGCGTCTCAGACTATTCACATGGACTGCTACTTGGAATTTCTGCCAAGGATCGCAAGGTACTGCAGAACTTCAAAACCGTGCTGCGAGGATTGTCTTTAAAGCAAAAGCTTCATCCATCGGCCACCGCTGTTGAACGTTCTTCACTGGTTGCCAGTATGAAAAAGAATTCAATGTTAAAATCTTATTATGGTCTACAAAGGTGTAATGGTATGGCCCACCCTATCTTGCTGATTTTTAGTAAAATATTCGTCCGGCCGGAAGAGTCTTCGTTCCAATAATGACACAACCCGTCTTGCCATTCCGAGGACCTACCATAACTATGGGGACAATTCATTTCATGTTGCCGCTCCAAAGTTATGGAACTCAATTCCCAAAAAATTCGCACTCAGTACGGTATGACGTTTAGGAAGCGGCTGAAAACGTACCTTTTCCTGCCTGAGTAATAATACCACGCTCAACTTTCCTGTTTATCTGTATTTTGCATGTGATCTGAAATTAATTCTGTTGTTTTGTTTTTTGCGTGCGGGGGAGGTGTGGTGAGCATGTGCTGTGGGTATGAGTCTTTGTGGGGTGTGTATTCTGGAGGGTGTTTGTGTGCGGTGGCATGTGTGTGGACTGTGGAGTGGTTGATGTATATTTGTGGTATCCTTATTTTTATTCTTCTCCGTTGTACATGTAGTTTTTATATTAATTTAAAGCGGCTTTTGAACTATTTTGTAAATGCGCTTAATAAGTGCATTTTTAATAATAATAATAATACAATGAAAATACTGTTGAGCCCATGATATACTACCATCGCAGCGAGCGATTGACTGCGCAATACACCAGATTTTGACTCGAGATCAAGTGTTACGCATGCTCACCGGCAGAAATCGCTCGCTGCGACTGGTAATAATCATGGGCCTTTGAGCGCTAAAACCCAACAGTCCAACCTTCAGTCGTTTTGAAACCACTACCTTAGAGACGTCATTGGCGATTCTAAATAGTGCGGGAGAAAATCTTGAGTTTGATTCTCTCTTTTCTATTTTATGTATATAGCATAGGATCATAAATCAAGAGCATGAGGGCGAAAAAGTAAAGATGTGAAAGAGCAACTCAGAAAAATTGAGGCATGAACGCTTACGTTAAGCCTTGTTAATCGAACAGAAATTACATTTTTACCATCTAAATATCAACAAGAATTTTAAATTTGGATTTACTTAAAATTTCTATTAACAATTTTAAATCATACCTTACCGATTTCCTTCCAGTAATTCTTAGACATCCATTTTCGTCTAACGTTCCAAGATCTCTGTACAAGAAGAACGTTTTTTACATGAACGTACTTGAAAAGGGACAAATAAAATGTCACATAACATTTGACATGCAGAGGCGTTACAGCCATGGGTCATCCCTCCCTAAACGAGTTCGTATGTGTGCATTTAAGATTTACAATAATTATTATTAGTGCTTCTCAAGCTCCCTACTCTCAAATTTCTCGTACACCAAAATATCTATTTTTACAAGTTTTATTCGTTAAAAGACGTCCACATTTTAATAAAAAACTAAACCATTGATCACGGCACTTGGACACGTCATTTTTATTCTTATACCAATGATCCTGATGTTTCGATGTAATGATGAAATGGTATTATTACAGTGAAAAAGACATAGGAAATTAGGCGTCTAACAATGAGTTACTTTTAAAATTGATTTGGTTTTTATTGTTTTTTTAGTTATTAGAGTGTTCAATATTTGTCAAATCAAAATAGGACACAGTATTTCCCATTTACGGAGCTTCTGAAATGCAAAAACCCATATTCGTAGGTTCTGTTTAACAACTTCATGTTTCACATTTGCTTTCAACAGAGGACTTAAACATAAAAAGTAGAGGACTACGATTTAATTATGAATACTTTCAGATTTTATTCCTATTCACATTAAAAAAACAATTAACTAGGGACTATGGTCTTGTCCCTGTTATTCGTTTTTTCATGATAGTGAAGGTTAACACCACTAACTCACTTATACACAGTTAGTCTATGGGAAAAATGGCAACTTTGAGCATGTTGTTTCTTCAACATTTAAAAATTCACAGAGAAACGAGGAAATACAACAACATCAACCTAAGGTACAGCTGGAATACACCAAATAAAAAATTTTGAACATTTGATGACCAGAAAAAATTTTTTAGTACGAATCACCAAACTCGACCGATATCAGACCGCAACCCAAGATTCTCTATAGTCGCAAAAGCTAGTATTTGCAAATCGATGTGAATTGATGAACGCGGAGTAAATTTCCTCAAATTCACTGTCCAAATGACGCTTAGTTTGAGAGGAAAACATACAGTCTACTATGTCAATCATGAAATTTCATCACTTTCTTAATATAAACTAGTGCATTTGCAGAAATTTTAAAGCACTTTCCAGATGCAGCAAGGAAAGTAGTCCACCCAAGATTTTTTGATCATTACGGCAGCCAGGTTAGTGGTGTATAACCTGATTAATACCAGGGTCCGATCTGTTGGTATTGCAAGGAGCTCGCCGTAGGACTACATTTATTTAATCCTGTAGAATCAATGAGAGGTCTGCTAAATTCACCGGGCGATTCATTGTAACATAAATAAATATTGAGCAATAAAAATGACGTCATAAATTTGAGTGAAAGATATGAAAAAAAAAAATTTTTAAAATCATTCACATTTTAGAGCTAAATGAAAATTCTTCCAATTGCACTTTAAAAAAAAATAAATACGGTATTGATTTTGTATGATACAATTTTAAAATTTATTTTCCTTATTGGACCTAGGTACAATGGGAATTTTCAATTGCTATTGTCTCATTCGTGATTTTTGGTTATTTGTCACTTTTTGATGATATTTATTTTCATGTGGTACATATATTTTAACGTTTATATTCCATCATGCTTGCGTTGTAGTTTGAATGTTCGAATACGAAAATATAAAAATTTATTTTCCAAATTTGAAGGCAATGCGGAATTCAAATCTGTGTAGAGAGTTTTATATTTTTTGTACAAAATTCCAATTCTATCGCATTTTTCTCGATTTATAAAAGTTATTAACCTTTCTACAGAGATTGCAACAAAAATTACTTAGCACTCTCTTTGTATTTGGTTGACGAGATAAATGGCAAACAGGTCATCCCATTGAATGGGGTAGGAAAAAAAAAACAAAAAAACAAAAATGTGGTTAGACAAGCAAAAATATTATGTTGCATTTTTGAGGAAGGAAAGGTGAACACAATTTGCGTCCCCTTTTTAAAGCAAATTAGAGCAAATATAAAGATTTTAACCTGTGGTAGGTAGTACAAACCATACTTTTTAATTCTTTAACAAGACGACTTGGTTACCTTTTTGCAACAATCCAAGCATTTTTCATTCTTGACCCCAGTTATTATGGATTTACCCTCTCCTGGATCCGTCTATTACTTTCACGAGTGGCAACCCCGCTAAATCTTTTGGCCAGAAAAGAGAATAACACTTCGCTCCCGACTTCGCTCCGAAAGCATATTTCTCCTGAGTGTTGATGGCAATATTAGCCCCATCCTTCACCAACGATCTTACCTTATTTGCAATTGAAAATGTTTACAAAATCACATTACAGGAAATGATGCTTTGCTCTCCACGGTCACGGAATTATTCCAGATGACCCAATAATGTTAATGTTGGGGACAGACTATTAAGCGGAAAAAATGTGTGTTATTATTTATGTGTATATCCTCTAATTAAAGAAATACAAACAATTCTTTATACCCGGTATGATACCACCATTGGGCCGTTTGCGGGCTCTGGTCTTTTCTCGCTCCCCAATAAAACAGAATAACATTTCGCTTCGAAAAAGCATCTCTCTCCAGGAGTGTTTACTTTGGTAATATCTGCCCATCTTCACCAACGATCTTAACCTCATTTGCAAGAAATGTTTAAAAAATCACATTAATAATGTAAAAATGCGTTTCCATTTGAAAAAGTCAGTTTCGTGTTATACTCTTCTTTAGTGTCCTATTAAAATAGTGCGTGTAAAATAATAAGAACCGGTAGCATCCCATCAATTTGTTTCAAGAAGATCCCAACTTCTAGGAAAGCACTTAATTTCAAATTCAACCGGGCCTAAGAATATGATTTAGGGGGAAGAACTCAAACAACCATTTCGTGTTTTTTGAGGTATTAACTGCTCTGGAGACAACATGCTCTTTAAACCTTCATCTGACTAAGATGGTTGGAGTGGGAAGTAGAGGGACAACCTCTTCTAGCTCCTAGCTTTCTTCCAGTTGCACTGAAATCCAAACCAGGATCGTTAACGCCTCATACTGACAAAATTGTTGGATCATCATTACACTCGTTATCGGATATCGGATGATTGTAATTTTAGTCTTTAGGACTATGTTAGGTCTTATCTAAATAGAATTCAATAATTGTCGACATTTCACCGTGCTTATGATCGTGCATTAAAAAATCATATCTCTTTAAACAGGTTGGTACTTTTTTTGTAAAAATAGAGGATACATAAACGACATTACAATGTGAGCGATAGTCATTCCATATTTCAAAAAAAAAAGAAACAGGTTATCATTTTTTCTTGGTAGTATTGTTATGAATACCTTAGCGAGAGTTACGATTTGATCTGAAACTAGTTAAAAATATCATGAATAGTGTAAAAGTTTTAAAAATCAAGCAAAATCTGGTTGATGTACCTCGCACCCCTCAAAGGAGGGGTATACATGGCCCTATGATTTTGAGGGACGCCCCGGGCATCTGTTTAGCCTCAAAACCTTCTGTTCCTCCATATTCCAGCACATATTTTAAGACATGGAAGGAAAAACTAGATTACCAAATGTACCCTTTTGCATATATATTATTGCATTGCCTGTATATTTGGATCTCCACTAATATTGAAATTCTTGATGTAGCACTGCATGGCCAATTATTTGCACAACCGATGCCCCGTAAAATGTGACTTACTTTCTTCTGGAATTCCGCAACTATCCACCCCACGCACTCTGGGAATCAGTGCCACCACCGATTATTTTCCCCTCCAAAACACTACCGACATTATGCGTATACTCGCAACTTTCATTATGTCTTATTCACGAATTTCCTTGCATTTGAGAGACCACGCCAAGCCGTTGGGGCCCATAGTCAGGCCCTTAAATGGGTGATGGCCTTTGAAGCGTCTCTGGATTTGATGATTTGTTCCTAGCCTTTGTCATGCTTCAACATATGATTGTTTTTATAATTATGCTTGTACATGTTTTTGTTAACCTTTGTGAGCGCTATGAGTTTGGTGTAATTTGTGGATCGAACAGTTAAGGGATTTTTTAAAAATGTAAACGTAATCTAATTATAACCAATGTGGAAATTTACAAAGATTATCAAAGGGTACCTTATGTGAGGAATTATGTAAAACAAGTACCAACACTGTTGAAAGATCTTTTTTGCTCTGTCTAGTAGAGACGAGGAATGAAGCTTCCACCCATTTGACCTGTATAAATGATGAACCGACAAGCACACACGGAATTAGTACTTAAATATAAGTCAATAGACTACATCACAGTATCCAATTAAATTCTATTTGCCAAAAGCTTGAACATCGTTCATTCTTCTATAATGAAACGATTGGTATTCTACCTCTTAAACCAACGATTGTCTTTCACGTCCAGGAAATGACCCTGCACTCGATTCCAATGATTAGAAAAAATGGACCCTGTTTGTGCCGGCCATTTACATTTTAATTAACGTATAACTTTCTGGCCTAATGTAAAGGCATATATCTATCAACAATTAGATGTGATATTAAAAACCCAACCATACCATATCTCAAAAGTCGAAAAATCGTATTCATCAATGTTTGGTAGATTCACTAGCTCGTTTCAAAATGATGAATTAGAGCAACCCCCGGGAACCCTGAAATGACAAAGGTTATGATTTTTCATGTTAATATCGAAATAAAAAACATAATCTTTGGTTGTTATCAAAATCACAATAAAAACTTGTTTGAAGTAAAAACATGCCCATTTAGTTACTCTAAATGTGGAACTGATTACAGAATACTAGGGGTGACTTCACAAACGTAACCGGCCAGTGGACCCGCGGCTGAGGCAGCTAAACTGTTTTCCATTGATAGAACAATATAAACCGGTTACAACCGCAAAGCACCGGCTAACCGTCGAGTAACCGGTGGTTGAGTTTTGAAGGCGCCCCTATTTCTGTAAAATCAGTTCCACATATAGAGTAACTAAATCATTTTTGAATTATAATAAAACATATGACTTATTTTTTCGAGTTGTTTGTTAATTAAGTTCTCGCCAATGAGTACATGCACAAATCTTTAATCAGTGTAAAACACTTAGTTCGACCTCGGAATGTTTATTCAAATGGCATTTGCAAACATAGTTTTGTTTTGTGGTCTTTTGTAGAACAAGGGGCAAAACAGAAGAGGTTATGTCGAGATCCATGAATGTTCAGTTATATGCACAATGTTACTTCTCAGTAAAGTATGACATATTAAATGAATGTTCTGTACTGAGAAGTAACATTGTTGTACCTTTGTCCAGTATATTTCAAGGTGAAAGATATCCTGTTTCCTAAACGTTATTATTATGAGGAGAAGAAATATGATTGGACAAAAAATCATGGATTGATATTTGTCATTGCACGGTGCGTATATTAAGGGCTTGCCTCGGAGATTTTGAAATATAATTTTTTGTGCATTTGTTAAAAAAAGGCAACTAGAACTAAAGATAGTCACCTAAAATGCCCCATTCCAAAGTTTGAGATGAATCGGTTTTTCGTTTCCAGGTAAGTAAACGTTTATGTGTAGTATACAGTGCCATAGGATACTGGCATAAAAAAATTCGATCGGGAAATTTAGAAACCAACGTTGGATTTTCTATATGAAGGACTTCGATTTGAGCTTACCTATTTCACACAGTGATTAGTCTATGGACAAGATTTGTATATAACACAAATATAACACAATTTTTTAAAATTAATAATAATAATAATAATAACAGTCTTGATATAGCGCCTAATGCAGAGGCCTCTAGGCCCTTAACATAGAATGGAGCAATATAAAAAATATTAATACGACAAATACAAAAATAGATAAAATTCTAATGTTAAAACAACAATGATAAATCAATTCTACACAATTTCAAAATAACTTTAAATTTAAGTAGAAATTCGAACATATATATTGTGACCAAGGAACAATAGAGAGAAAGACAAACACACCCAGTTGCCCCCATACTAAGAACATATGGGATACACCTGAATCGTCAGCTGTGAGGATCTGTGTGTATGTACCCCAAAGCGACATCGGTTAATTAAGGGCGCCCTCCCTCGGAAAATATCTGAGTCAGCCTTTAATGAGCATACGTGTTGCTTAGAACGTTTTCGTGAGACGTTGTTTCATTTTATGAGTGGGTGTGTGCATTGTTTTCTTTAGAAACATTACATTTATATGACGTATTCAGATTTTCTGGTAAAAAGGTCTGCTGCGATAATATTATGAATTAGGTTAATGTCTGGAAATTTTTAGTTTCTCGTGCATTGCAAAAATAAACCCCACTTGTTTTTTTTTTTTTTCTTTTTTTTTCTGTCAGGTTGACCAGACTCACAATTGCATCGCCTGTTGGAGCTGGTGCCAGCCATAATTCGTCGGCAAACTGAGCGCGCGTGTATTGATGCTTACCAATGCAATCGAAACTAAATATATTTAGCCCTTAACCGCTAAATATGTCTATTTCACGCCCTCGATGTCTGTGAAAGTATTTTATGGTGTTCTTACGTTCGTCGTGAATGGCATTTGCCAGCATTTCCTTATTATACGTAGGCGATACAACAATAGTAGTGGTTGCTTAAAATATTGGCTGAAGTGCTCCGTCTTGGGCACTTATTGCTGAGAATTGCAGTGGTAAAGCAAATCGAGAAAGAATTCTGAAATAGAGTATCATTCCATAATAATAACATTGGGATATCAGTCGTCTTTTCAATGTGCCACGGTTTCAGAGATCTTGGCTTAAAATGAGCGAAAGAAGTATGGACATTTTAAATGTGCTAATATTTGCTTTTATCGCAGTTCACAAACAGGGGATATATTCGGCGTTCTTTATGGGACTATCTGATTTTATAATAAAACATCAACGACTTTAAAAGAAACTTAAAATGGATTCTTCCTAGTACACGAGTATCAAAACATAATTAAGTGAGCAAGAGGGATATCATGCTCGGTGACAAAACGCGTAATTGGGGTCCTTTGAGTCCCAAATGGGGAACATAGTTAAGGACATCAACAAGGATCTAATGCGTTCAGAAATACCCTTTTAACACAAACAAATGAGCCTAGTGCACAACAAAATTAGTTTAATTTTAGTGATTAAAAGACCGGCTCAAGAATATTGAATGTCCAAAAAAAATTACAATGGCGATAACAATTAATGCACTCAATAATAATACCGATACTTAGTTCCACTTCTCACGTGGTGACTAAGGTCTAGAATAAAAAAGTTTTGCAGTTTCCACAAGAAAAGTCCGCTTAATATTTTGGCGAAATTAAAGGTGCATTATGTGTTTTCAACACCTCCTGTTTTTTATTCATTGGATCCACTAGATATCGTTGAGAAAAGCTTTTTTAAAAATTTGAGCTGACCCCCAAATCTTGCGGTTATTATGTATGAACAATTTGCTCGCTCCTACGGTCCATAGGCTACTGTGCTGTAATGTCTGTCCATTTACGGACAGAAAAACAAACTGCGATTCTTACCGATGCGACAGAATTTGCACGTAAGATTGGGCACACGTGGGATTACTAAGGGCCTTAACGGTTCAGATGATATAAAAAACTCAACATTTTTAGGCAAGTCGGGGGGACGAGGGCTGTGGATCACGAAATGCCCCTTTAAGTTATTTTTTCGGAGCAGTCATGAAGATAACTTTGTCAAGCAAATTCAACACGACAAGTTTCAATTAAGTCCCTTGACGACACAAAAAAATCAGCAACAAAACGGCTATTTCCATGAAGGTCGTCTGTTTTAGGACAAAACTAGAATCTTTTGTATTATAAAAACAGAAAGCCTTTTGACTTGAATGATGACAACAGACAAATAAATTTTAAGTTCCTGTGGTATTTATAAATCAATTGATCCAGGTATACTGCACGATCTATCCGCTCTGGAGATCCAAAATCAACTACTGGCAAAGTCCTTAAAAGGAAACCCGTTGTAAACAAATAATAATTGTATTAGAGCAATATAGACTATAAATAAAATATTGACTACCATATCGAGTGGTTTCATAGACAAACGGAACTATATTAACCATAACAATGAATTAAAGCTCATCTGTCTGACCATGTGACAATTAAAAATCGCGCTAGTGTACAAGTGTGTTATGCGATATGCGGCACGTTGGCGTCCCATGTCATAGGAAATACACTTATGGAAGATCATGTGTGAGGTGGTATGAGCGACACTAAGCGCGAATTCAAATCGCGCAATGGTCAGACAAAAGTATTTAATTCATGGTTATAGTTAATATAATTCTGTTTCAATGAAACCGCCCAATGTGTTCCATAATGTTTATAGCTTATATGTATAAGTTATTATTACTGAGTACAGGTGTCCTTTAAATGTGGCAAATTTAAATCTGGCGTATACTTAGCAAGGTTTTCTTATTTGATATTTTTCTAAGGTAGTTTCCGCAATCCTAATAATAACCTATGACAGCATCTGGCATTATCAACTAGGCCTCTCACATAAATTACATCATCTATGATAACATTCATTAATCAAATAGCCAAGTTCAATGATGACGTTGGAAATTACCTATATGATGCAATCTTTGTTCTGCAACATAGTTGGAAAATCCCCAATCTATTATAGACCTTTTCTAGACTGTCTCAAATAGTTGTAAACAACACCTTGTATCATCACAAAATAGCCACTAGTGGAATTCCTTTTTTTCTCTGGAATGAGTAAATCATACTTTATTCTGTTAAGAAATCCTTTTATCAAAAGTACATAGAGAAATAAAATAAACTTAATATTTTCAATCACAAAAATGGTGGAAATACAACAATATGCACAGTCAGACACGGGATATCGTACATACCAGACCATGTCCTCCTCTAAGGAAACATAAAGCAATATTAGCAACATTTTTGAAGAGCGCCCCCAATTTTCAAAATTTGATATTTTTGCCCTCTATGTTGGTAATTGTCTAGGAAAATACACCTGCAACGAGAATGCTAAAAAATGCGGTATTTATATAAATGATCGATTTTTGTAATTACAATTAAAAAGATGTGTCTTAACGACAGAAGCTGAAATGCTAAGTTTATGTCCGTCCCTGATGAAATAATGCCACCTCAAGAAAATGATCTCTAACTTGACTTTTTTTTTTTAATTAATACAAACAAATACAAGATGAGCGTGTTACGTACATGGCGCTATGTTACATGTTATGGATTTGGTCTATATTGGAAAGGCCCGGGGTTGCCAGCAGCCGTGAATATTATCGGGATCCCGATATTAAGTATTCTAGTTACAAAAATCTTCATTTGCGGACACATAGGGACATTGTAGAGCTAACCATTCAAGGTATAGTTACTAGCAGTGTAAAAATCTCATTTTTTTAAACTCGGGGGCGCTCTCAAAAATGTGCTAATATTGCTTAATGGAAAATGTAGAAATGGCAATATATCACACCATCAAAATCTCTTAATATTTCATATAGGAGTAACAAACCTTAGGTTGTGGTTTCCATAAGTATCCTCCATAGATATTTTTAACTGCTCGGTGTATAGATATACGGATTTAGGGTGAAGTGTTGTGGCTGCTTTGGAAAACCAGTTACTTCCCTGTTTAACAGTAACAGAAACCTCATCAAAAAATTTTGGGGGGGGGGGGGGGGGGGGACAAAAATTTTTTTTTTACAATTTTGGAGAGAGGTTTTGGAAGATTTCGAACATTAATTACTGATCTTTATATATCTTAATTTGTTATGCGTTCCTTTATTTAAAATCTTAAAATGCCACTCCGGTAAATATCCTTTGCCTTTTTTTAACTTAAATACCAAGATGTCTATAAATGGATCAAATGTCACAATGGACCTTTTCATACTATAAGGTAAAGAAGTGTCTAAGATTGACTCTCAAATGGAAGACTATGCTTTGAACTTAATTTTAAGTCCCAACACAAGCAAAAGTACTAACGCTTCATAAAGAAATCGAATTTTAACTGTACGAAAGGCGATTTAAGATCGGTTGCCTAAATATCGTGTATTCAAGTAGCATACAGGGCCGTAGGCAGGAAATATTTTTTTGGGGGTGCGGTACTTCGAAAAAGTGGACTTTTTTGGTAAGTGGACCTAACCCCACTGAAATGGTCCTTTTGTTGGACTTTTGCACATTTCATCGGCAAAAAGGGGGGGGTTGGGGACTTTCTGCCAAAATTCTTAGAATTTGGACCTTTTTACAAACGATCAGCACAAAGTGACTGTTTCCCCCGTTGTGGAATAGGGGGGGGGGTGAAGGTCCGCACCCCTCGCACCCCCCCCCCCCCCCCCCCCCCCGCGTACGGGCTGCATGCATATCATTAGCTAAACTACTTTACCGCAATCTGCGCTAAACAAAATCTGACAAATCAAATGGAAAAGTTATATTATTGCATTTAACGATTTCCGTTAATGAATTAATGCACAGATTTTGCTGTTTTCTTTCTTACCGAGGTGAAACAAACAATGGCGTAATGTCCATGTCCATTCTCACAAGCTTTAATCACTAAGGATCATCAAACCGTCTTCCATATACCATAACTTCACTAATGGACATGTACCGCTTAGAAATAATAAAATAAAAACATTGTTTTTTTTTTTTTTTTTAAATTAAAAACAAAAAGTAACTTGCATTGAGATGCTATTCTCGTGTGGACAAGGATGAACAATCATTTTAGTCTCTCCCCAGAGCGGCCGGCTTGTGAAAACAACGTGCGGCCTGATTGGATTCGAACAGGCAGTCTTCGCATGACATGTTACGGTGGGGTACAGTTGTGGTTGTTTTGTTAAACGCGGTTTGTGCCCTGGTCGCTTTGGAAAAGGAATAAAAGTTAATTGCCTCCGGTCCTTATTTTTCCCGTTTCAAAAAATCTTTAAGCAACTATTTTTAATATTATAATCTGAGTCCCCTACAGCAAGGGGCTAAATATACATATGTTCCTTTAAGCCTGTTTCACCTAACTCTTTCAGAACTGTAAAAATCATGCATAGAGCGTGCATTCGTGATTTGAGAGGGTTATTTGTTTGATTTTGACGTCCCCTAGAACAAACAAATTTGTCAAATGGACTATTGACCCTACGCACATTACAATGCTGAGGTCGGAAGGTCACAATCACACAGGTCACAAAGGTAAACGAACTATTAATAGTAAAGGATGTTTAATGTTCAAATCAAAACCACAGCAAAATAGAGTAAATAAAGAAAATGTCAACATTTGAACAAAAAAAGTAATCATTGACAAACATACAAACCTCGCTTCCATGTTTCCTGCGTTGATGACGGATTTCAGCTGGCACACTGAAATTAAAAAAATGAACTCATATTCACGATACAAGTCACGTCTGGAAAATTAAACTACATGATATGGCGCCCTCTATTGCCTAATCTCTACAGAGATGTAAGTACATTACGTTTTTAAAAAAGGGACAATCCTGTAATCCGATTACCATGTGAGTGGTGACGTGCTCTTTCCGCTGGTGTCGTACAAAAGACACTTTTAATTGCGTAGAAAGCCTATTGTGTCTATTTTGATGCTTGAGGGATGAAATATTGTTTTAAGTTTTGTATTATTACCAGAAATATTACCTTTTGCATTCGAGAGAGCAGGTGGGATTTGAAATCACTTCCGGTACATCTTGCAAAGCTTGTCATACCATATCTGACGGTGACCGCGTCAATACCAAGACTTTAACACGTCAGGCTAAAAGAGGAAAATGCACAACTTTCAAAATTAAATATCGAAATTGTTTTTGAGAAATCAAGGACTACCCTCCACTTGAATCGCTATCGCTGTCTCAACGCAAGGTAAATATAAACTAATTTGTTTTAGTACAAACATCGATACAAACTGATAAAAGTTCCATATTACATTTCAATGTCCATTGTTTTCACTTAGAAATAATCTACACACAAGATACATTTCGATTACAGTAACTTGAAATGTACTAGAAACGTACTCAATATGTACTGAATATGTACTGTATGTACCCTCGGAGATTCGTGACAGAAAACGTACATTTCGAGAACATTTCGAAATGTACTAGTTTTCCTGTGTCCTAGTGTGCATTTTTTGGAATGTCTCTAACCACAGTACTCGAAATTTATTCAAAATGTATTACTTTCTTGGTCCAATTGTGCATCTAAAATATTTCTAGATAAAAATTATTAGCACATTGTACTTGAAAACTAATAATTTGCTCCCCAGGAATTTCCAGTGCAAAAATAACTTTTCGAGGCACACTGTACTTCGAAATGCTAGTCATCGCATCTCCAGAGATGAAGGGAAGGGGTAAAGGGATAGAAGCTAAGAAGATTGGACATCTGTGGTGACTCTGTGCGAATTTCATATTAATCGATATTATATCCGGTTCGACATACACAGAAGTTGAAGTGAAGCATGTTAAACAACGTTTCTACCGATTTATGTGATGAAAACCGTATCAAGAAGTACATTTCAAGTACAACTTTATTACAAAACGTACATATCAAGCACACCCAAATAACACTTATAAATAAGTCATCGAAAGGTCCCAATGATTAAATAGTATAGAATTACTCCTCACCTAATTAGTATTTCCTGTTGTACATGTAATGGAAAGTTCCATCCGCATAAGAACCTATCAGAAAGATATATAAAATAAAGACGAAATAAAATCCGTAAACAAATTACAGCAAACGTAACCTCAGACTTCACTGTGCCACATCATTGAGCTACATCAGCAATATCAAATGAAAATATTATTTTGATTTAACTCGACGGTCACAATATTATATTATATTACCTCTCAACGAACTTCCCGATTTGCAATGCTGCCCAGTACGCGAGTAACCATTCGAGTGGTTACCGCCCCACCACCAAGATTGTCTCCCTTCTGAGCCCCTAGCTTCACAAGCCCTCTGAAATTGGTTGACTCTGTTATGTTAAAAAGTAAAATGACAACTTATTGAATACAATGGAACTTATTGTATAGCTAATGTTCACTGTGGCTAATCTGTACCTGAAGTGCAACAATGTGAATGTAGTTTGTGAGTGGTTAAAGGTAGGCGTCCTATATAATGGTCCATTTCATGAATGAGTTTCTCCTCACTCTTGGAAGAATAGATCCAAAAAATCATCCGATTCAAATTTTGAGTTCAATTGGTTCAACGGTTTGAATAGTAAAGCAAAAATTATAAAGTGATTTGTTCTTATTTATGTCTATTGTGTTATCTACTTAATATGAGAGCCTGGCACTTTTACATACTTGCTTCAGTAACGTGGGAAACAAACCACTTGCGAGTAGATGGTAGAAGCAATGATGCATATTGCAAAGCCCTATTGCAATACTGGCTAATATTTATGGTTAACCATCACAACGGCGATTTTTTTTTAGATCTTGGAATGAAATGGATTTGAAGGCTCAAAATTTTCAGGACGACAATGAGAAAAATACGCCTTTCATCTGATATCAAAATATCGTACTACTTCCGGGTAAATCGGGGGGGGGGGGGTCCCAAAGACATCGGAACACCACCTTTAATTGGCCCATATATGGTCTGTATGTTAATTGTGGTCAACCACATCGAGACGGGCTTTATTCATAACATCAAAGCAACATCTCTTGGGAATTTAAATTCCACTGGGGTAATGCCAAAAAAATAAATTTTTCTTCTATAACCAAAATCACATTTGTGATGGCTTTAAAGTGTGAATCGAGCCTGTCACTCGGCTCATCCACCTTTAAAAGGACTTCGGATATGAAACTTTATTAACCACAGACAACAGGACAAGACAAGACACACACACACACAACACACCACACACACACACACACGGACTGACGGACAAACAGAATGACACGAAAATCGGCAAAATTGGAGTTGGCGTTTATCTCAGTACAGGGATTCCCCCAAAAAGTTGTGCAAGCAGATAAACTTCAATTTCTCACCTGCAACCTGTTTTATTTCATCTTTATGGTACACATTTAAAAAGTATGCCCTTTTGTATAATCAGTGTAAATGCCATGACAACCTCCACACAAACCAGAGATATGACGGATTTTTGAAGTCAATTTGTTTATCAAACCCCATTCCAAAGGAATTTACAAACAGTTACCATCATTTGCCAACTCCGATGTCGGTGAGGATTCCAACCCATTGCTGTATTCATTGCTACCATTTGAGTATTAACAACAAAATGCCCAGGATATTTAGTCTTGTAGATTTATTAATGGCAAATTGCTTTACAACTACCAAACATGCAATGATTAAGCCCTACAGTGCATTGTAAACAATTAATGATCAGCAACAAATTAAAAACTTTTTCTTTTTTTGATTTTTTAGGTTTTTTAATTATTTTATTATTGGTTTAATTATTAATCGTCTTAAATAACAAGCATTTGCTAAATATATAAAATTGTAAATTAAGTGGCACTCTTTAATTTGAATATCATAAATAACATTTCTTTTTACAAGTAAAGAACTCTCTACACAATACAATACAAGGTTTGATATAGGGCCTTCTCAAAACAAGGTCAAAGCGCTTTACAAAATAGAGAGTAATTACGATTAGCCTAAACCATAGTAATACACCAGGTATTGTAAAGAATGACCCATGAGATAAGTACTTAACATAACATCGACTAAAAATAAAAAAGACAACAGCTGCAACATTAATATCATGTGAGGCATAACAAAAACTAATTTAAGCCCAGCGAATCAACTCTTAGGAGAATAGATAATTTTTAGAGCGTTCTTTCTTAAAAGTACAATGGACTTGGAGTGGCGAACAGAGATAGGCAAGATTCCCATAGGCTAGGGGCCGCATTGCTGAAAAGCCCTGTCACCCACTGACCTTTTTGTGAGGGAACAGTGAGGAGCGTCTTGTCATCTGCAGATCGCCATCCTGGCCTGCCAGGAATTTACAAAGAGAGGTATTCGTGGTATTCGGACAAGTAAGACGGAAATGCCCTTGTAAGTAAAAGCATAAGCTTAAAGAACGCGCCACCAATTGGGTAAGCCATGAGCTCTTTACGGATGTGGTGTGGCTGGTGTCCTTCTAACAGATCTGAACACCAGCCTTGCTGCTCTATTCTGCAAATTTGAAGTTTGACTCCGATCTCTGGCCGACATTCATAGCAAAGTGAATGGCATGTTCATGCGAGATAAATCAGTGAACGGACGAGATGATGACAACTTTTAAATGTGATAAAGCGGCGAATCCGGTAAATAATGCGAAGGTGGAAGTTAACAGACGTAATGATGACCTTTACATGTTCATATAGACATTGTCTGATCAGACACGACACCAAGGTTTCTCATTGCCGAGGACTGGGAACAGCGCACTGTCCCCGACACCTGATGGTAATAATCTTTGAGGGCGGACTTGTGTAATATGATGAACATGCTAGTCAATATGCTGTCTCTAAAATCATCAATTGAGTTTGTTTACAGCGCGCATTCCATCACTCACTGATTTCATCAATACCAAGAGAGGAGTCTTTTGACAGATGTTTGGCATCACATCAATCTTAAGATCAAATGTCAAAGCGAGCTTGCACTCATCACATACATGGGTAAGCACTATTTTGTGGCTTCCGGATTATTGATGCGATACAGTATTGTACCTATGACAAAGAGAGGCCGACCACATAAACCCTCCTGAGGAAGACCGAAAGAATGATGCTGTGTTTGAACTTGCATCCCAATCGCACACGAAGAGCGGTTTTGCAGGTAAGACCGAATCCACTGTAAGCATCCTTGATTTTAAATTATCAAGTAACCTATCCAAAAGAATGTCATGATCACGTACAAAAGCTGCAGAAAATCTAGCAAGAGTTGCAGAATTCTTCTTAATAAACCAATGGAATGGTGTCTAGGAACATGATTTTGATGGAGTTGACATATCACCTTGGTTACCATATCTTCAACAGTGACTGGATTCAAACTCATGTATTGGGACGGTCTCATCAAGTATTGGCCCTCTGGATCATTCATGCGATTTGGACCTGGATATTATCAAGTCCCGTCTGATTTTGTATACCATGTCGCTGAAAAACCTGGCCAATGAGCTACTTATTTCAGTAGCTGAATTACAGTTAGGAAGTTGTTTGTGTTGGGGTTCAGAAGCTTTATTCAGAGTCAGGCAAACATGTTTTGTTGTTAGCATTTTCTAATTGTGCCCTCTATATAAACTTCCTTAGCATGATTAATGAGTTTCCAGTCACGGCTGATTGTCCAGTGTATGCATCCAGATTGTTAATAAATTATAACTAATGCACAAGTTGTACGGTGAAACTCAATCCCGAATCATCTGGATGCCTTTATATACAATTAACACCTGTCGTCAGTTAAAGAACACAAGCTTTTCCCAAGATCAGGGAGACGGTCTTTACCTAAGAAGTGTAAAGTTCACGTCGTCTGTGCTAAACTTAGTTACTACAAAACTACACCCTCCACCGTAGTCCTTTTGTTATCCTCAAAAACAACTTTCCACCATTCTGAACCTTTTGGACCTTTAACATGTACTGTAAAGTGACCCCATTATTAAAACAGTCCTCCATCACTTAATATTTTTTTTCAGACACCTGTTTAAAAAATGGAATCACTCTACCTGTACTAGCCAATTTTGCTATTATTTTTTTTGTCAAAAACAATTTGGATATAAAATAGTAACTAACTTGTAAATCTTTCCTTACACAAATTAGTGAGATAACACATCTTCTGTGGTTATAAAACCTGACTAACTGAACACAGGAAATATTATTATAGTTAACATATTAAAAGAGTGATAAAAAAAATAAACAGTGGTTTTTTTAATTTCAATGACGTGATTTTACAAACAAGTCCACTGTAAGAACCAAAATATTCTTTTAAAGTTCTCTCTTACAACTTTGGCTAACCTGATCAATTTTTCAAAATCATATTTTAAAAATTACATCACAACAAAATGTGGTTAAATTGAGTTCATTGAACCCACAGTTCAATCCAACCAACCGTCCACGGGTTTCACCTGTCTCTTGGAGGTTCTAGTGGCAACCTGTGGAACATGGGGTATCTTGGTTGTTGGTTGCTGATGCCTAACTTCCTCCCCCCGAAGTTCAGGGGTACCGGGTACCTACCAAAGGTACGGCCCAGTCAAAGTCAAAGTTCTGGCTGGGTTTGCGTGTTCTTAGCAAATCGGCGTGGTTACCACCTATCACATGATCTATGTGACGGTTCCAATTGCGGACCGTCCTAGCCTAATGTCATAGGATAGCGGTCCTCTTTGTGCCACAATTTTGTCCTGGAAGCTATTGGGACCACAGTGCAATTGCGAGCGTACACGCGTCGCCCACTTTGAAAAAAAACCCCCCCACGCTGCTTTTTGCGTTTTTCTACCACGCTTCGCTTTTGGTCTTCTTGTTTGAACCGTACGCGTCTCTCATACTGGCCCGTGCTAAATCTAGACGTGATTGCGGTTGGACGATTCATGAGCATCTGCGCTGGAGACTGTCCAGTTTGTGGTGTGCGGGTGGATACTTTCGCGCAATAGGAATCGCGAAACTTTTTGTTTCCACGGATGCTGCATTGTCCCGTCATCTTCTTCATAGACTCCCTTGATGTACTTACCGCTCTTCCTCCTCCAAGCCATTCGACCTGGCCGTCCTAGGGAGCAAATGCACATCGAAAGCGTTTTCCTAGTAGCTGCTTTGCGAGGTTGAAGTACGCATAGGGTAAAAACCTCCAGCCATTTGCTTGAGCATCACTACCACTAAGTACATGTGACCCATAAAGGGTCCAGCAAGTCAATGTCAACCTTGACCAAAGGTTTGCTGGAATTCCCAAGACGGGGTGTAAGGGTGCAAAGTGGGGGCGCTTCTGTGTTGACTGCTCTGGACATTGTTGACTTATTTTTCTAAGATCTCTTGTCTATCTTGTCCACCACACACATAGCTTCGCGCAAGCGACTTCATACGAGAGATTCCAGGGTGCGTGTCATTGAGTTCCTCTATATATAGTGACGACCTGTGTGGCACAAGACCCGGGATCCCCACATTATACACACACGGGGCACTCAGCTCATCTTTGCGTGTGAAATATGGCATAAGATCTTTGTCAGCTGGGGCATTCCCTTTTGGCCATCCACTCAACACACACTCATACACTTGTAGACTGACCGGGTCGCGGGCAGTCCACTGACGATCTTGTCTGGATTAACTGGATGTGACTCTAGGTGTTCATGACTAACACATAGTCCTCAGGATCAGGGTTGGTGCTTCCTGGTTTCTCTGGGCAAAGGTAGTCTCCGAACCCGTCAGCGTTGGCATTGACAATCCTGGCTGTAACCAACTATAGCGATATGCTGCCAAGGTCAGTGACCAACGTTGAATTCTCGAAGACGCTAGGGCTGTAATGCGCGGCGCGATCCCCGATCAACCCATGCAAATCGGTTGTGATATGTTTGCAAATTTCAATATCCTGCCATATATATACTACTGGTGAAACTACTTTTAACGACCGAAAATTACTGCTAATCCTTCACGATCTAACTGCGAGTAATTTTTCTCCGCGGTGCTAAGGAGCGGAAGCATTTCCCACCGGATGCTCAGTTCCATCATCCAGGCGATGAGCTCGTACTGCTGCCCACCCCATAGGGACCACGCGTCACAAGAGACGACTAACTTCAACTCCGGGTTGTAATGCAACTTAACAACTCACTACCTGAGCTGCTGCTTGCATTTGACAAATGCATTCTTTGTCGGTACCAAACCCCACACCCTGAACATCCTTGTTCAGCAAACATTATGGTGCAACAGGTAAGAGACACACTGGCGGTATGAATTCCATAATAGTTGACAACCCTAGGAGAACGACATTTCAATTTCTGTGGTGTTTCCTCGGTGTCTTGGTGCAAGTCACCCACTAGTCAACTCACTTTCGCTACCGCGGCTGTAACCCACTTGCCGTAATACGGTGACCCAAAACAAACATACAGTCTGTGCAAAGAAATGCACTTCTCTTTGCGCAGCGTACTCCCAACCATTCTCCAACGCGTTAATACGGCTTCAAAAGTTTGCGAGATGCTCAATCTCGTTGTTTCCCGTCACAACACATCATCGAGAATACCGCAGTATGATGAATATCGCTCAGAAGAAAACGTCCATTGTCCTCTGAAAATAGACGGTGCTGTGGAAATTCCATACTGGCAACGTGTCTACTGGTACAGTCCCTTTGTGGTGTTGATTTTGTCACTCGAGGCCGAGTTCATCATCCATTCCACTGTTGGATGCTTTGCTCAGGTCCAATTTGATAATGTCTGTCCTCCGTGAGTTAGAAATAACTCCTCCAACCCTTTGGCAGAGGATCAATTTGCAAAACATCTTGATTTTCTTGCTTTGTGTCCTCCACAAATGCGAATGTTACCGGAACTTTTTACTACCGGCACAATATGGGGATGCCCACCGCGAAAAAGTCCACTTTCTCAAGAACTCCTGCGGTTTAATCGCTGCAACTCTGATTCCACTTTTGCCTTCAATGCAAATGGAACCTGCGTGCTTTGAAAAAAATCCGTGGTTGCGCGTACTCCCGTTACACCTTTTTTTAATATGGACTTTTTGCCCCTTGATGCACCCAAGTTCATCACGGACCGGCTTCTGCTGAATTGATGCACATTCCTCCCCTCTGGTGTTGTTGGCTGTAGGCATATTTACACGAAGAATTTCTTCAAAGTCCAAACCAAGTGGACGCAACCAGTTCCTACCAAAAAAGATGGTTCCATCTTCTGCCTATTAGTAGGGGTAGTTTAGCTTTCTTGTCCTTGTGCTTGACTGGTCACTGTACATTCACCAACCACTGGTATCTGCTGACCGTGTAATTGTGAAGCTTGTCATAATGGACTCTGATAAGGTAAAAACCTCAGGTCCGCCACAGTCTCTTGGTACATAACCTCCTTCAGAATTGGACGCTGGCATCTTCCCGTATCCAACTCCACTTGACACTGGCTTATCATTTTAATCCCACTTGGACATACAGTGGTGAATCCTCTACTGGATACATTATACATGCCAACGCCTCGGCACGTACTTTTGTTCCAGTGTTCAATAAGGGCTAGGAGCAGGGTTACAATTCCGTACTTCTTGTTTACAAAGTTCGCCTGACCCCGACTCTGACCTTGACTGCGCGAGCGGCAGACCTTCGCCACGTGAGCCACGTTTCTTTACATTTGGAAACATTCAAAAGAGTTTTGGCATAACAGTTACGGGCTTTGTGGTTGTTCCGTCCACATCTGTAACATTTCTGTCCGCCCTGTTACCAGTATTTTGCTTACTATTGTGCGGTTGTTTACCTACTTTAACCCTTGTCCATACGTGAATCGGTGCATTGTAAGCTGTAGAAGTAACTTCAACTGTTGTGCATCTGAGTTGCCAATTCCCATGGTGGTGGCCATTTTTCAAGAGCTTTACTGACTGTCAACTTGTCACCCTGTGACAACAAGTACCGGCTGTGCGCTGATCTTGCACTCCAACCACAAATCGCTCTTATGTCCATCCACGGTTGCTGTAAATTTGGCTTTTTGGGGGGGGCTTGTCCTCTCAAATCCGCTGCAAATGCTGCTAACGATTCACCGGGCTTCTGATGTCTTGTGTTAAATTTTGACCGCTCGACGATCACAGACAGATTTGGACACTGTGCTTTCCATAGCCTCTTTGAACTTCTTGGAAAGTGGCTCAGGTGGCGTCTTAAGGTGCCAACACTACATAACCATTCATATGGTGCCGGTCCTACTACCGAGTTCAATATTGCCCGCTTCCGGCCATCGCGGTACTCTTCATTAGCCCTCAAAATATTGAGACAATCTGTCCACAAATAACGGAGCCCATGGCTCGTACCTGATGGATTGAAATTCTCCAATTTCCGTACGTTGGATGTTGACACTTCTTAGTCAAGTTCCTTGTTATCTCATCGCCAAAAACTGTTATAAATTATGACTAATGCACAACCGTTGTACGGTGAAACTAATCACGAATCAGTCGGGTCTTTATTCATACAATTAAAAACACATGTCGTCCATGTTAGAGAATCACAAGCTTTTCCCAAGATCAGGGAGACGGCTTTACCTAATAAGTTAAAGTCAGCGTCCGTCTGCTAACTGGTTACTAACACATATCGACACTATATCTAGTTTTTACCATTTTCTCTCTAAACGTCTACGTTCACGTCTGGCTCAATCATCTCTTTTATTAAACAGGTGAATCGTGGTCTAATAATGCGGAACGCTGTTGAGGATGTGGTGCAAGGGAATCGAGTACACTAATTAACGACTCCCTCAAATTTACCAAGACTGCCAATCATGTCATGAAATGTCATTTGAGAAAGAGTCCCCTTGTCAATATTCTTTTATTTTTGATGGGTGCATATTTCTCATGATGTGATTTCTGGCTGCTAATCGTACAATTAATCAACGATATCAAGCCTAGCCCAGGCAAGGTCCCCCCAGCAACTAATCCATCTCAAGACGAGATATGATCCTGTCCAGAGTGTGACCATCTTTTTGGGTAGGGCCATAATATGCCTTATGAAAACCATTAGCGCCAGAATCTCCAAAAATGAATAGACCCGGTTTAGCTGGGGAGGTCAACACTGCACGTTGAAATCACCACCAGTAATCGTTTTTTAAGTTTAGCGAGAACAAGGCAATCTCAATTAAGGAAAGTTCACACGCATTTAAAGATGACTTATTTTGAGACCATTTTCCCTGGAAGGTGGTGAACGATACACAGGGATGACTCTAACACTAGTTTTGTTTATTACCACACAAGCATGCTCAAAAGAAGGTGTATTAATGCCTGTGGGTGTATTTTAATGTTTTGGCAAGTTTTGTGGATTATCCCAACACCATCATGGTCATCAGCATTCCGGGAAAGTGCAAGAAGGAATATCCCTCAGGCAGCATCTCAGCAATGCCCACAGGATCGCTTCCAGCCAAGCCAGGTTTCAGTTACCAAAATGTCCACAAACATTCTCAATAATATCATCATAAATAGAGACCGGCTTTTACGGACATAACGGGCATTCATATTGCTGGAGTTCCGTGTTGACTGCCCAGTCATGCTGGGACATTTTGGTTTTTGGATGTCTGGACTTCTGAATGTGCTGTCGGTGTCCCTGGATGTAGAATATATGGATCAATTATCATTTGGCCCGGGAATGTTGAAATGGTAGGGTTACGATCATCCCGTTGAATGTTTGGGCTGACTGGACGTCACGACTGGCCATGTGATCTACGTTTCATGTGGCTTCCCTCACCCCGATGGGCGCTCTTCTAATGAATTTCATAATCATATCCCAAAACTACAATTCCAAAGAAACACTAAATAAGAATTAAATAATTCTCTAAATAACAAATTAAACCGATTACGTTAATACAAAGAATACAAATTACAGATAACTTTTCAAGAAGTGCTGGTAAAAATGATCAGAGCTGTGTTCAGCTAAAATTAAATTAACAATTTCCTAAATACAAATTACAGATAGATTAATACAAAAATCCACAATTACAGATAGCTTATACAGAAGTTCTGTTAAAAGTATCAGAGCTTGTGTTCACCAGGTCAGGGTCAGCGAACACGTCTAAATGTCGGCCTTACAAAAGACCCAAGTATATGGCAATAGACGCATATCAAATAACTAGACATAAAAGTTCTTCCTTTGGTTCAGCATTAACCTGTTGTTTGCCTGGCATCTTTTTAAATCAATCCAAATGTGTAATGACACTCCTCTTTTTTTCTTGATCTGTCCTCGTCTTTGTGGGCAACGGTTTATAAACAATTTATTGCTTAATTTCACTACTCTTTTGACTGAATCTTCTAAACAATGCTTTTTCATTGCGACAAATGCTTCACTTGCTTACCCCTGATATGAGCTTTTCAACAGGTAACCCCTTTAGAATGTGTCGGTAGTTTAAAAGTTTATTGTTAAAGATTATGTAATTTTGTTCAGGTACAGCACAGTATTCAAATTAGTAGCGGCATCAGCTTCAATGGTTCTGAGGTTACATTAGTCAATGCATCCGATTGATCCACGATCTATATGATATACCGATAATCACTAACTTTGTATATCCCATTGAAATGGGTGGAAAAAACGGTGTCTTTAATATCGCTTATATCTGTGGTTTGCGTGGGTGGATTACCATGACATTTGCACGGATTATACGCAAGAGTATATCAATGTGCCCATAATATAATATGAACTACCCATTTGCAGGGTTTTTGAGAAATTGAAGTTTATCTTGGCCTTGTTCAACTTTTTAGACAACCTGTATCCTGTCGAATTTTCAAATGTCGGCAATGGGATGGAAGGTTTTTCCATTCTCATTCGTCAGAACAAACGCTTTATGTAGGTGTGTTTGGTTTGCGTGTATGATATTATTTCCATGGATCTTCAGTCAGATTTAGAGCCATTCACCTGTGCGGCATCCCGTTATCCATGTCATATACGTCTAGCCCTTTTCCTTTTCACATTATCTCATTGTGTGCTTCTATGTTGTTTCACTGTCTCATTATAGTTACGAAAGCGGTCAGAGACGGTTATTTAAACCTATGAATATTCATCCACAACCACGTGGATTTTTTGTTTCCGAAAGGTGGTCTCTGGACACCTCCGAGAAAATAACGGTCGTATCAATATTCACAGTTAAACAATAAAGGACAATTGAAACAAAGAAAAATTCTAGGAACCTCGGCCCAGGTGTTACAAATGAAAGAAATAAATAATAAGTGAAAGAACCAATATAAAAGCTATTTGTGAACATCAGATGATACTCTTGTTGGCTTTTATTGACGCTTTCCGATTCAGCCAAAGTAGTAACTCTAAGTTATGAAATATCTTCACGATTTTAAAGGGACAATCGAACATTTTGCTCCTTTTGTTGTGAATTTAAACAACGATGAAAGACACACAGTGACTCAATACAAACGCTTATTGTGATCTGATTCGAATTACAATCTGCTGGTTAGCTAATACATGTATATCGACAACGAACAAGCCAGATAGTGAATTCAGAGCATAGAGAAACCTTCAAAACAAATTTAAACTGTTGCTTTTACTTTAAAATAGTAACAAGTGTGCTACCCGTATGCCAGATCACTGATACGAGATATTTGGAGGGAGAAACGTAAAAATAGAAGGGAATTTCTGCCTTTATTTTCTTTAATGCCAATTGAGTGCTAGTTGATAGCCGAGACAATAGCTATTTAAGAATTGCCTAAGATAGGATACTTTCTACGCTAAAACTTCTATGAGCACTAACCTGCGTGACAAACTCGTAGAACATCCGCGGATACTCTGTATGCAAGATCTTTAATTGGTGGTGTCAGAATCCGGGATTAGATATACGTGTGAAAGGGTTGTTTGAACTGAACCTACTTTAATATCCAAGCCTGCCTACTAAATAACATATATACACGATATAACCAATCAATAGGATAATCTCTAACAGATGGTGAACCGTTTCTAATCAGACAGCTTCCTCCTCGTAACAATAAGATTATCTCTCTCCAGAAGAGTAAACCTATTCTCGACTAGACCTTGGTGTTGAACTCCTGCATAAAGTGAACATAACAGCAAATTTGGTGGTTTTTGTAATTAAGCAAAACGTACCGGCTGCTTACAAGATATATGTAAAAAAAAAAGAAATATAATTTTCAATTTTGGCTGTTAGACTCCGCTAGCGGCTCGCCTGTCGGAGTCTAACCGGCTCACCAGAACCTTATCAAAACACCATTATTTCCTAACGGTTGTGACTTCTCAATACTTTATCTATTACGTAGAGTACCAGTGATCAAACATTAATGTGGCAATACCTCCTTTGCATTTACCGTATGTCTTTCGTTCTTTGTCGGCCATAAAAAGACATACATCTCTTTGTCGAAATACCTGTCTGCCATTTCGTTGATACTTGCCCCAATTGGTTGCCTAAGAATGGTGTTCGCAAGGTACGTTATGTAGCTCTCGTAAGATTTCCTCTGAGTTTGAGCAGTTTGGAGCTATAGATAAAATTGAAATTTCTGTTTTCATGCATAACTTGAAAGTGAAAAACAAACAAACACATACACAACAAGAACAAAACAAATAAAAAACTACCTATCTCAGAACCAAAATGTGCTTAATGTCCCACCAGATATTTTACTACACATGCAAAAGCAAATGAAAAAAAAGGTAGAGAATGTCGGAGAGTCAGGAGCCATTCCAGAATTGCCACAACCTAGCAATTTTGAATCGTACTCGGGAACTCATAATGTAAAAAGGCGGACGCAATTTGCTCACTAGCCGTAGAAACCGTGGTAAAATACCGTCAAAAATTGCCGGTTTTTAACACTTCAATCTACAACCCCACTGAGAAACGCACGTTCTGTTTGAATTCTAGAACGGTTGCATTTGCATTTTCACCTATTTTATTATTTTCTACACATATATATATACACTCCACCACACATATTAAACACACACACCACACATATAAGATACTATATATATATATATAATATAGATAGATTACTATGGAATGAAGGTATAGTGCGTTTTTCGTGGTTAAATCAGACGTGACGTATAGCTTGTACGTACATACAAACCTGTGAAAGAACCGTCCAAAATTCGATTTTTACACTTCCAACGTACAATACTTGAGAACCAAGTTCTGTTTGACTTCTAGAAACGTAGCAAATAAAGAAATAAAGATAAACTTTATATATAAATATAAATAATAATCAAAGATAATTGATATAAATATAATAAATTAATAAAGAGATATAAAATATTAAAAATAAATTTAAAAAAAATAAAAAAATAAAATAAAATCAAATAAAACTCGCCGGCATGGGGTCGCAAACTTGCAACTCGCCGGCACATGGCGTCGCAAACTTGCACAACTCGCCGGCATGGCGTCGCAAACATGCACAATTTTCTCGCCGGCATGGCGTCGACAAAACCTCCCGGCATGCGTCAGCCTCGCTTAACTCGACGCCGGTTTGTCAACCCGGCGTTTTATGTCCGATCTAGCGTGCCCTCGTATAGCATCAGAGGAATCGAGGTTGTTAATATTAACATAAACTGAGAACGAAATAGACAATATATCATTGACGTTCGCATCATATTGTGCTGGTTCTCAAAGCGGACGACTCGCAACTGGGGACAAATAGATCAATATGGGATGTTTATACCACTGATCTGTCTTTAGTTCATGAGACGAGCCAAATTTTCGGTATCTGAAAGGGACAAACGACAATTATTATGACAGGAGTTCAGTATACAATCGCCTACATAAAAATGCGTGATGGATAAGCATTTCTGAAAGGTTTATAGAGCCAGGTAGGGGTACCCAAGGTTCTACACAGGCGGGAATTTTTTTTCAATCATGTGAAACGTACGGCGTTTGTAAACCACGGAATCGCCTAAATCGCTTACTTCGCTTAATTCATGACCCTCATTTATGGACAATGCTTCTGGCGCGAATACAGGACTCCTAGGTAAGTAAAAAATAATCCTTCCCGTACCGCAGGATACGTTGTGGTGATGAATATGCGTAATGCCAGATTTACACCATGGGGATCTTTTTTCTATTGATAAAACAAGTGCTTTAGTAATTTCTACGAAAATCAACAACGATTTATAAAAGACAGGCAGTGAGCTCAGACCCATGGGACCGAGGAATCTAATAGTCTTATTGACTGAGTCGGACACTCAGTCTCAAGCTCGGTCTTCACAATTACCTCAGGTGCAAAATTTGGGCCCACCCGTGGGTGGGAAAAAAAACGTCTTTGACCCTGCACCTAAATCAATGGACGACCATAAGTTTGTTAAAGGACTAAAGCCGCGAATAAAGCCCGGTAGCGACTGTTATTGTGAATGGCTATGGTGGTTTATATAGATTCAACCCATCGGTCACCAGAGTACTTTTCGACAGGTATGTGGCATTGAAATTTTAACCTATTTTCAAAATTGATTAAAATTAAAATTCCACGCTAAATCTATTGAATCATGTATAGCCCGCCTACAGAGAAAAATCAATTCTATGCTAATGACACGCCCTTCAAGTCAACGTAAAGCGCATTTATAGACAAAAACTCTGATAATCGTATTTGCTTCAATGGCATTATTCAATGTGGTAACAGGTGAGTGAATGTTACGGACTTTTGACTGACTTATCCCGTGTTTGGATACGAAAGAACACAAAAGAGTTGCCCTCTCTCCCCTCTCTATATAAAAATGATGTATTACCATGAAAGGCCGGATTACCTTAGCTCGTTCATGAAAAGGTGAATCGGCTTTTCGTATTCTGCCTCGCTCTCCCAACTAATCGACGCTATCCAAAACTTTCCTCTGGTGACACGCTGAGTTGGATCTACCTAAACTGCTCCGACTATGACATACTGGTGGGTGGCGAAACAGCAGTTGACCAATTATGCTTGTAGGCATGTGTAATATTTTTGTCTTGCTTTCACACGGCATGAAACACTTTTTTAAACAAAGCGTTATCGACCCTCATCATGCCTCAACATTGACCCGCCAATTATGTGGTTAATAGGCTCACACGCCCATTCATGCCGCCATTCATAAAACTTGTCTGTGCTAGAGACTAATCAAGCTAATAATTGAGATGACTCTGTGCAGGCTGAGAACGAGACTAATGATTGAGATTTCTGCCACAGAAGTGAAAGTTATGAATTCGTTTGTTTTGATCAAATAGTCACGAGATTTTTGCTTCCTGAGTAAGTTTACAAAATTCAACCAGAAATTTTTGGGACAATACACACCAAAATTTTAGAATTTCAAAGATAGTTAATTTTTCAAACGTTTAATTGCTTGGTCTACAAGGATTCAAGGAACTATTCGTGATAAACATACATCAACACAGGGAAAAATAACGCGAAAGAGTAGGCGATTTAGGGCGATTCGTGTTTTACAAAAACGCGTGAAAGTATACCACATATTTGTCTGATCAAAATGATTCCAAAAAAAGGTATTAGTGTGTACTAAATATAGCCTAAAATTTTGAGGTGAGAGCTAAAACCGCAAAAATAATAATAAAAAAACGGTCATATTGGGGGGGGGGGGGCAAATTCAAAAGTTTTTCGCTCTGATTTGATTCTTAAAGTATGGTGCATATATTGGTGGACGCTATATGATTAAAAATAAGGATAGTTTTGACTATCTAAAATCGCTTAGTTACCAATGTAGGGGGCAACAAAGGTCTACGGTCCTTGCATTCAATGGGGCCTTGACCTTTTTTTCTCCTTACGCATTTAAAACATCAAAACTATTCCTGATTTTAATCCTATGAGTCCACAATCATTTGCCACAACATTTAAACAAAATTGCGAGCCACTTTAAAAAATTTGACCCCTCTTGTTACAACGAAATTTAACCTTGTGACCTGTTTTTGCTGATTATTTTTAACATTAACTCCAAGAATTTTGGGTTGTAGATAGTAACAAACTATACCTTTTTTGGAATCCTTAGGTGGACCAATGATATCGGTGCATTACTTTTCAACATGACGGACATTTTAAAAATTTTTGACCCCGGTGTAATCTTGATTGTCCCCCACCTGGTTATAGCTACCATTACAGAAATGCTATCAATGATTTTGTGTAGAGGATAGTGTAATGAGGCTGTTTTTTGTTGGTTGTGTGTTATTGATTCTTTACCCGAGGTCTATCAGGGAAAATTAAGTTATTCCCTTGTTCTTCCCATAGGCCAGAAACATATATAAAACATACAATATGTAGAATTTCTTAAATTACATTATTAAAAAAACACAATATTGCAACTAACAATAACAAATCTGAAAATACAATTCTAACAACAAACTTATTACAATAATAATCATACAAATCGCCAGGATTTCTCTAAAAAATACAGAAAACACTTTTATAAAAATAATGAACATACATAGAAACTATACAAAAATCGTTCTAGATTAAAATTACGATATCAATCAATTTCATTAGGTTTTTTAAATTACTCAATACACAAAAATGATTTTAAAATTCTCATACCGACATAATTATAAGCTATGAGTAATGTGATGGTATTTGACTTGAAATCTGAACACAGGAAATTGGTATAGGGAGTAAAAATGATTGGGAAGATTATTCCAATTTTTAGCTCCCTGTATTGGAAAGAACGCCTACCAAAATTCGAGGGCCGGTTTTAGTAATTTGATTTTTACGTAAGTGTGCAAAAGAAGTATCGTTGTTCCCTTTCAGGCTTACCCAATGTGCCTAAAATGCCTGGTGGGTTAAAATACAATGTATTGAACCTGGGCTGCGTAATTGAGGCACTGACAGCCATATGGTAATCCAAAAGAGCCCAAGCAGTTGGTTAATGTGTTCCCATTGAAACGTGGATAAGTGGAATAACAGATACAGAATCAAGAATTCAGTGAGTCATTTACTTCGAAGTTGCGCGACGTTATGGATGGCATGGTCCTAAAACGGGCACCGGGATAGATCTTCTGTTAAACAGGTGATATGGAATGCTATTGTTATAGTAGATTCGTCCAAAAGCGATCTTCCAAACCCGTGACCAGAGCGGTCCACTGGTTAAGCAGGAGGTTCTCAGTCGAAAGGAAAATGAATGGAGCTTAGTAGTCGATGGAGCTCACACAAAACAAGGAAAGGAGAATTAATTTCCCTTTACGTTTCAATTCAAATTGCCCGAATCACGGGAGGTTAATTCGTTAGCTATCAATGGACTAATACCCACGATACTCGTCCTGTAATCCGCTAACTTAATAACCATGTAAACTCGCGGAAATAAGAACGAGTAGATAGCTGTGTGTGATACAAGAACATGGTCACATTGATGTGAAACATATGTAGAGATGTTCTATACAACTAACGTCCTGTCACAGAGCAGCCATCGACTTTAATAAACGAAAGATGGACATCATCATTTTGATCCGATCACCCCGCCGGATCCCAGCAATAAAAGATCGCTTTTCGATGAATCTATATAGTCTATGAGCCAGTTTCTGTACGGCCTGAAATTCGAGTTTGTTGCACCCACCTGGTGATTAATTTTAGAATGTATCACCCTGAAGGGGGTGTCCCCTGATTAGATTTTAGCTATGTTTCCGCCCCGCAAGTTGCACAATTGCGCGTACTGCCTATTTCAAAATGGCGCCATTGTTTTATGAAATCTGCTATTGTATTTTAATTATGAGATGAATTTTATCCAGGAGGGAACGGAATAAAGTTTACCTTCTGAAGTAGGCTTTAAAACATTTAAGCGTCCAAATGGCCGCCGAAAGGAGGGCGTCGTTGTGTGTTAAATGTACTAAAATGGCTAATTGATGGGGTAAGAATGCGAGTAATATTTGAGAGCACAAAAAGAGAATAATGCACATTTGTATATTGGGCAGTTATACCCGCTACGGGGGGGACATAAATCAAGAAGGAAAAACACACCCTGAACATCTTTTCGGACATAATAAGAACCATAAGGAAACTATTTATAACATTTCCCGCAATTTTTTTCACTTTGGACAATTGCAGACTACTCAAAACCACTAGTTGACACTGGGAGAGATGATCTCGCAGTGAGAGTGAGAAGGAGCCGGTCGGTCGTTAAGTCAGAAACAAGGATAGCAGCTGCAAGCACTTGATGTGCTTGAAAGAAATTTAGGTCACCATATTTAAATTTTTCCTTCTACATGTAGGACAACTTTTCTCATCTTCATAGGCTATTTTTTATTTGTACTGGAAAACACCAGATGACGTCACTGAGTGTCTTTAATAACCAGTCCATACCCATTTACTATGATTTTATTGTATCAGGTTGATATGAACTGTTGTCTTCCTATGAACATTTATATAGATCAGTTTATATGTTATATGGACCAAGTAGTAACCAGCTATGATAGTAACAACACCTCTTTGGACAAGTCTCAATACCCACTTTTAATTGTTTTTACATCTTGGAAATGTTAGGGTAATTCTCTAGAAAGTGTGTTAAATTAACGTAGAAAAGATGGATAGGGCTGCTTTGCTTCCTGATTTACGTATCCTAGAGACGAAATATTATCACAGCCATCTTTAAAAATAAGCTGTACGTAAAATATAAATGCCATTAATTCTTTTTGCGAGCTCAAACAAATATCACCAGGGTTCTATTTAAACAATTTGCCCTTTTAAATTGCATTTTGTCAAAATATGCCTCCTTACGGCGGCCATCTTGGACGCTTAGATTGTTTAAGGCCCCCTTCGGAAGTTAAAAATTGATTTCGAAAAAAAATAAAAAAAATAAAAAATTTCATTGTAATGAAATTGAAATTTATAATGGCGTTTTTACAAATAAAAAATGGCGGCCATTTTGAAAGGGCCCGCTAACGTGCAGCTTTTTGGGGGCGGAAAAATCCCTTAGTATGAGTCAGGGGCGACATCCCGTCAAGTGATATATGGAAAAATGAATCACCCAATTGGTGCCAAACGAACTGAAAATCGAAGATGGCAGCTCATGGAATTGTGTTGGGTAGGACCAAGATGTTACACCGGTCTCGCTCATTCATCCCTATATTTATACAATTTACTTGTGTGTAGCCAATCCCACAAGTTGTATAGTGATCAGTGGTTATACCGATACCGTTAGATAATACCGCACACATTTTTTTTTCTTCACAACCAGATCCTCTGATGCTTCAGATTTCTGGTTGGTACAATAACACCCATGGCCATATCTACTCTGAACCTCTTATTTTTCCTTTCTGAGTCGGTCTTTAAGTTTTTGAGCCCGAAGTCCAGGGCCGAAGTCATGCAAGAACTGTAATGCTTGAACGTGAATAAGGTTCCCAATTTATAAACTTACCAGAAAAACTCCAAAATGCACCGAAATACAGGATTTGAATCACTTGTATTCTGCATGCTCTAAAACCACTGTTTGACTTGAATTTCTCGGAGCTCCGCTGTATCGACTAAAACGGCGTTCAGGTGCGGGTTGTAATTTGCGATCTCAAAAAATGCAGAAAATGCAGAGTCCCACGCATGCGAGTTGTTCATGATAGTGAGTATCTGGCACAGTTACTAGGTAACCTGACCACCACAAACACGAATATGCATGCCAGAATGGCAGACTGCGTGTCAGCTGCAAGTGTATACAAAGAGGTGCGTCAGTTCGGAGCCCTACAAATTTTCATTTTTATACCATGATTATATCTGTATTGCAGCTAGTGTGTCATCCCCCCAAAAACAAAGAAGCGTTGTAAAAAAACCAACATTAGTACTTTTCCTTTTTTGTGTAATATAAATTTATTAGTTTTTTTCTGAGCTTGTAGATTTTCACCTTACTCCACACCATTGAATACCGGCTCTGCCCAGTGCTCTTAAACTTTTCCAGTAGTTTCAAGGTATGCAGGTTACTTCATGAACCTATTTAGGGAATGTGAAAGCAAGACTAACCCCTCATGGGTTGATTTTTGGGGTTCTGGTATGAAAAGCTGAATTAAATTCCATCCCTCACTTTGTGACAGTCAAGATCATTCATCATAATCATAATAATGGGAAAATCACTTCCAATTTGTTCTCCAGCTAGACCAGATAGGAGTGTCAATATCTGTAATGAATAAAATTGCTTTCATGTAAGCAGCCCAGGATGCAATGCAGACACTGAATAATAATAACTCGAGTTGTAGTGGTGACAACTCACATACATTTCTCTGCATTTTCTTCTGCCAAGAGATTAATCCTGAATTGGGCCAAAACCCATGACAATTGTTTTTACATTACAGTGTCTTAATTATATGTGCACAGCACACGGCATTGTTTACACTGGTCCGCTGTAACTGATACCATTCTTGAAGTGTAGGAGTCTCATATTTCAATGACCATGGCCAGGAGTAAATATACCCTACTGCACTGGTCGTGAGTACATAACACTATACTGGGGTCTTATATGGACTAGTCTTCACCAAGCTTTGTATGATAAGCAGTATGTTAAGTTTTTCTGATTGGTTGGGTACAGATTGCACATTTTGCTGGACAAATTGCTGAGAATTGACTTCTATAGCCAATTGATATCCAAAATAATTACTTCCAATGTTATAATTACAATTGTGGTTACACAATTTGGAAATTGATTATATGGTATTATTTAAACAATGATAGCATAGAAACTAATCATTATGCAGAACTAATATTTCATGTGTAGTAAAGGCACACTTTTGTACAGCAGATATGACAGTTTATTACTACACACAATCGTGATTGGTCTTTGCATGGACAAGAATTCCATTTAAAAGGGCAATCATAAAACGGTTAGCTTGGTGTGATGAGTTCTACTTCAAAATACCAGACTTGTACCTATAAAGAGTAACATGAAACTGAATGCATTTTCTTTCACATAAAGGGTGACCTATTCATATGATTGATGCCTAGCACAGTATTCATTACAATAGTAATTCCGCCTTTACTATGTACTATAGCTATTGTAATACAACATTTAAAACTAAAATAGTGCTGCTATCAAAAGCAGAAGATTGTCCTTTTAAGGGACTCGTCTTGTTTATTCTGTTACAGAGACCGGTCAAGGATACGCTAAGGACCAGTGAGAAAAGATAACTTAGATCGAGGTTAACATATTGGAACTACAGTGCAAAAATCTGCCTTATATATGGGCTATTGTCGGCGAGCACACATTCACAATATTTGGACAAAAGTAGGGTGAACATACATATGAAAATTTGTCTTTTGCATATCGACCATTTTATTACCCCTTATTGAAAAAGCCATGGGAGATTTTGCGACAGCACATTCCTTCTGTGTGGCTGTGCGCTGAGGTGGACTGGGTTAGGTTGCTGGTGCTTGAGTAAAAAGGTGAACTTGTACCACGATTCCCAAAGTACATATTTGACGATAACCAGTTTTGAGGAGTCCAAGTGATTAGTGTGAAAATATCGGATTCGAACACATGATATAAACATAAAATCGGATGATTGACGCCCAATTATTGGTCTCGCTATCATGAGTTTTAAAATATGGGACTCGACTGCGGTCTCGCCCAATATTTTGCAAACTCATAGCTCGACCAATAAATTTGAGCTCAATCGATTCAATTTTTTTAGAAACTTGGTATCTGGGTAGTGGTGGATGCAAGTATATACCCATGCACGTGGCATCCCTTATTTGCGCAAAATCAATCGACTCATTTGCGTATTTGATCTCAGACAGTTTACTCCGCGCCAAGTGGATCCTGCAAGGTATGAAATTGAACTGTTTGGTATCAAGCTTTAAGTTTGCTAATCCATCAAACCTATCCCTTCCAAACCAATCAATGGTGAGTATTGTTAGGCGCACTGAACAAATTTAGGTTTCAAATTTGTTCCGGGGAGAGGGGGACGATTTTATCGTACTGGTAAGGAAAATGTGATGTCAAACAATTTTGTCCAAGATTGTATTTGTGCATGAAAAAAAAAAAATAAAAAAGGGTTCGTGATTTGTTAGTGTTTAGGTCTGTAACTTAGAATGCTTCCATGATTACATCAAATTCAGGTCTTGTGGAAAATATGATATTCTTCCTTATAAATGTAGATTCGGCAGTTTTATTAAGATTTTATTCAATTTAGGAAAAGGCAACTTTAATGCTTAAACAGCTATCTCAAACATCTTTTTATAAGTAGCAAAGAGTTGATCTCTTGTATAAACAAAAAATTCTCATGTACTTCATGTGATTTGGTTTATTTATCTTTTAAATAGTTGTGCGCTCCTCCCTTTTTTAAAATATCTATAATACTGTGTGTATGCCGGCCTCTAGAAAATGATAAATCTACAGTTGACCCAAAATTGTTGTCCAGGGATATTTATTGTTATAATAGTGGTGGGCATAAAATGATGTTAAGATCCCATTTTGTCCTCCTCTTATTTGAGGTAGCCTGATCCCCTGAGCATTTTGACAACCAAATTTTGTCAAAATCGGCCAAAAAATGAGAAGGTGCCGCCCAAAAAACGCCATTTAAGGGAGTGGGGTCTGAGGGGGGTCTAAAATGATAAATTTGTCATTTAACTGGGAAATTTATGTGCCATATTTTAGCATGTTAGGGTTAATTTTTATGTTTTTGAGGTAAAGATCCATTGTGATGAATTTCGTCAGTTTTGATTTTTTCGTTTTCATAAAAATTGCCATTTTACGATAAATACGCCACGCTTTGCCGCCACTGCCCGAACCTTACGGATTTTTAGATAATTTTTCTATGTAGAATTGAAGAAAGATAAGCCGTATTAAAGTATATTCATAAATTTTCGCACATAGCTCTTTTTTGCTTGGTCACAGTGCCATTTTTATAATTGGCAATGGTCTCTATTGAAAAAATAGGGTGCAAAAGATCGTTGACCTACACACAACCCTATGGCAAAAAATTGGTGTAATGATGCATTTTCCAATTAACTGGGCGGCCACCGCGAAACCGTTTAGTTTAAAGAGCTCAAATTTTTGCAGTAGGAACTATCAATTATTAACTTTAGGACAAGTTTTCAATGATTGCAATTCAGAAAGAGAGCTACCTTGTAAATGGCAAAAGCGCCCTCATAGTGAATTTGACCAACAATCGCCATTTTTACGAAAGACGGTGTTGATCTGACACGCCTGGAACATTTACAAATGGATCTTTGACCTCAAATACATATGTGTAGACAACCAACATGGCTCAAAGTCATGTTATAATTACAGTAATTGAAAAATTTATCAATTCGACCCCCCCCTCAGACCCCCCACCCCCCCCCGCCCTTAATGGCGTTTTTTGGGCGGCACCTTCTCAAATTTTTTGAACCGGTTTTGACTCTATTTGTGTACTTAAAAACATATCCAGGTACGTCATAGTATTGAAGCGGAGTTCCTTTAAGTGAGTTTCTGGTAGGCAAATGATGGTTAAAAATCATGGAGAAATTGCTTTAAGCATGCTTTCGTTATTCAAAAGTTTTATAAATTCAAAATTTAAACTTCAAATTAGTAAAATGTTTGCTAGGAAATAGAGTTTCTTTACCTGATAAGGTGTAAGTATCTGCATTGATTCATAATATTTACCATTAAATTCCTCAAAATTGTTTACTTTCGTCATTAATGGATTCAAAAAATCATTTGATCATATTTTGACATGTTTCTAAATGGAGAACTTTCAGTATACTAGAGTCTAGAGTTTTCAGATGTTGAGACATTTAAATTTACGATTGCATTATTTTCACCATGTGGATGTAACTTAAATTATTCAGTTCATAATCATGACGATCAACATATTAAAAAAAACAAAAAAAAAAAAAAAAAAAAAAAAACCCACCAAAAAAAAAAAAAAACCACCACCAAAAACCCAACACAACCACCCCAAAAAAAAACAAGGTATCCACACAACACAGCAAAACATAAAACTTAAGCCAACACTAATACGAACAAAAATGGAATAATTTACAAGATTGAACAATTAAGAAAATGGACTAAACTATGCATAAATAGTCAAAAGACCGGAAAGCAAACCTAATAAGCACAAAATCGGGACAGTTTGGTCATTACTGTCCGTAGAGACACTTTCTACAACACGTAATATTTTGTGAATAGAGATTCATATCTTTGAACACTGCCGGTTTTCGTCTTTTCTGCCAATCTTCCAGTTGAAAAGTAACTTATGGGAATTCTATAGGCTTATCCGTGTCTGTTTTTGTGTTTTTGGCAATTCCATTAGTGTTTCCTTGCCCGTCCCCCTTCCACCCAAAAACATGCGAAAATTAATTGTATGCGCATTCTTGCTCTGCTGCAATTGTGGGTCTTCGGGCGGGGAGAGAGTTCATATTTGGAAATCTCCCAATTACCCATTGAAGCCTGTATAATTGAGATAAAAACGAAATTCTGTGGAATTTACATTATGTTAAAGTGTCAGTTTTTGAAAACAGAAAAATAGAAACTCTGAGTGTATGTCGACTTAAATGCATGAACGTTTATATTTATCTGCTCTCATGAAAACTATAGAGGGCGTCCTTTTTCCTTATCCGCGATGTATTTTACATTTTGAAAACTACTAAAACAAGGTTTAGCAAATGTAAATTTAAAAACAAACATATCTCACAAAATAAAATGCCAGACAGAAGGAACATATAATTTAGCTCCCGATATTTGCAGAGAACAACTCGACATGGACAGATACTGCAAGGACCAAATGATAAAATTAATGGTCCGATCTTTCAAACATGATTATTGGGTTCAGTCCAGGATGCAAAAGTAACTAAAAATAAAATGCTAAGATGATTATACAGGTAACGACAATCTTGAATGGGGTTAAGTATCGAATTTCTGGATTGTTAATAGACGAAGGACTTCATCTGGCAGTATTACATTTTCCAGAAATGTAGGCATTCCATCCAAAACCATCTGTCACCAGTTATACAGGGTGAGTCAAAAAAAGATTTACACCGTTTGTTTGAATTTTCTACAGCGGTGAAAACCCCGACCAAAGATACCATATCACCTATAAAACTAGAGGGTATTTACTATTAGAGAAATTTGGAATTTTGATCTTGAAACTTTGCATTGCGAAGGTATGCTAACTTAAAGATAGGTACCATTTTTCATTCTCTCCACGGAATCAATGTTGTGGAATGTGGCCAAAGAGACTTTGGATTAATCTACACAAAGTACTCATGGCATTCTTTGCTGGACTTTGGATACCTTGTGTAAACCTTCATCAAGAAAAAAATGTCAACTATTCATATTTGAAATCAATAACAATTATGGAATCTTACACCCAAATTTTGAAGCATTACCTCAATTAAATGTTCGAAAATTGTTCACATATAATTTTGCGGAAACTGAATGCAAATAGTAGGCAATTCATGTGTTCAATACAGCCGGTTGACACACATTTTCCACCGACTCCTCATAATCTGATGGGGGGGGGGGCTTTACTTTGGGTAATTCAATATTTGAAACACTTACACACATTTCAGTGTCCATCTGCCTTTCCCTTTGCATCTCAATCATGTCCTATCCCTTCCACTCCAGCTCTTTCTCTACTCCTTTAGCTTGGCCTTTTCCAAACCTTCCTGCTTAATTACCGCTAGCCGTAAGTTATTCCTGGTCAGACACATGGGGAGGGACAATGCGTCCCTTCCCCCTACCCTGTACGCTACTGTTATTGCTATTTAAAGAAATATTATCAACAACAGTTGGTACGGATTAGGGTAATGGTTATTAGAACAAAATACAAAAGTTGTTAAAGCATTTAGATGGACAGCTACTCAATGGCTTTGCGGACGTGAATAATGTACAACCGTGGTCAATATGGTTTTGGCGGCTTTCCGTTAAATTTACCATATCTGCAATAGGCGGAAAAGGTTTAAACTTTTGATGTTTTACCAATGCAGTAGATATAATGAGCTATTGTTTTCATGTATAAAACAATTCTAAACCTGTGTCACTATTTGTATATTTTTTCTGAAATCGAGTGGTATTATCTGTTTGTGGACTCCACCCTGTTATACCACCATGCGTATGTATAGGGAGGTATACTTGAAAAAACAAATCAATCTAGAATAGTGTCAAGCTTAAGAAATAGACTCCAATTCGGTTTGTGAAACATTTAAATAATTATCGCAATTCGCAATACGGTGGGCCGATACGAACCTTGGAAACTAGCAAATATTTGTAAACACATCTCAAGTTACAAAGGTTAGTTGACCATCTGACAGGATTCCTGAAACGTGATTTCTTAACCATTAAAAATGGCGCCTTCTTAAAGAGAGGCCAGAACAAAGATTGTATAGGAGTCAATTTTAAATTGATCAATCGTGTTGAAAAGAATAATCTGTTATTGTCTACCCATAATCGAATCATCCTAAAGTTTTAGAGTTTTAGGGTATAGCTAAACACAGCCAAAAACCAAAATAAAAGGGTCAATTCAGTTGTACAGGGGTCAAATTTTAAGTTGCTCTGATTTGGATAACAAATGATGTAAATTTATTGGTGTGTGGATTTTATAGGATTAAAATAGGAAAAAGTTTGACTGTCTTTTGCGAGAAGTAAAGAATATAAACTCCACAATAGCTCACAAGGTATTAGTTTACCTGTGGGCCATGGTCATCAAACATTCTTTTTATGTTAGGTCATGTTCATTTGCGTCTTGTTAGTATTTTATTTGCATATTTTAATTGTACGTGTTTATTGATTGTGCGGCATTTTTTGAGTTTGTTATTGATCTTTAACACTTAAGTGTAAATATGTTGCAATTCGTGGTGTATGGGGGGATTTAATTGGGACTCCAGAAATACCATTTTGCCGTGGGATTTTTTTTTCACAAAATCTGGTCATTGATGGGGTACATTAACATGAACAATAGCAGCAAAATTGAAAATTGGTTGTATGGATTCAAAACGAGTTTTTATGACGCGCCCCAATTTACCGCCGAAGACAAAAAACGAAAAATCAAAAAAACCACTTTCCAGAAGGACTTTTTACATAAATTTGGCTAAAATGAAGAACATATTATGTACATTTACATTGCTGAATAACGAATGAAAAGTTACTCAGTACGTTAAGGGGCAAAACAGTTTGAATAGCGCAATAACAATGCTTATTATTCAATTAGCATAAAAACGAGAAAGGGCCGATTTCGACCGTTTTTTTTCCACCTAAATTTGCGCAATGGTATTTAGGAAATTACATAAAATTTGCCGCAAAATAATTTAAACAGCAATTTTTAGGGTTAAATATCGGGGGTGGTAACCTCAGGCTTATTAAAACTCTTCTAATAATTATTATTTTTTTCCTTCTATAATAGATTTGGAATCGATATGAGAAATCCGATGTGGAAAGGCTTTGTAACACACTATCCAATATTGGTTTGTATAGAATCATTTGTCCTAAAATTAATCAAACACAAACAACATGGCGCTGTTTATTATGTTTACAGAATCATAGAGTCGTCTTCGCCTCTTGTGCGATTTTTCTGCGGTCAAACGAAGAGATAAAAAATACAATAGTGTGAGAACGTAATATTATTCAGATAAAGGAAAGACAAGAAGAGGGACAGGAAGATTGTTAAAGAGAGCAGGACATTGGTGTTAAATTGACAAAAGTGCAAAGACAAATGCGACTTATTATAGTTAAAAGCATATCCAATATTGGATTCTATTGACTTACCTTGCCTGTCGATTGTGATAGGGAACGCAGCCTCTACAAAAAAGTACGTTACTTGGGACAAGGCAATAGAAGTCTGGGAAACCTGTAATTTAAATTAATTGTAGAATTAATGTTATTAACACGAAGGAATTGATTATATTTTAATTTTGATAGTATATACCAATTACTTTCTGATCTTTCCGATGTATACTGATGGGTGGTAATAAAATGGTCAGTATTGCTTATTCATCACTTTGCTTACCTTTTCTCTGCAAAATCCTATTTCATCCGCAGTAATTTTTACCGATGAGTGAAGTCTGCAACGTAAGGGTTAAAAACCAAATTCGTTTTACTACTAATATCAATTTTATGTTAGTAGACATAACACACGTTCAATTGTACTACGGTATGGTTCAGAGATAACCAACGTAGTTCGGAGGCTAATTTTAATTCAAGAAACCTAAATTGTGTAAGTAAGGCGTATTTTTTCTCATATTTGTTTTCACCAAAACTTCACAATTTTGCTTTCTACCGACCGATATTTTTGTGGAAAAGTCTACCCATTTACGTCAATCCCACCTTTTTAACATTCTATCCTAAAATTAAAATATAGAGTTGTCTAATGACGTATCTTTGTTTACTAGGTCCGTAGGGGTCAAAACTCGAGAGAGTGTCACTCAGATTCGGTCCAATATAGCTGACAGTGCCCCGGAGTGTTTCTATCCGCTATATAAAAGTTTTAATATTATTTCCATAAGCATGGTTAAAAGTCTGTAAGCACAACTAAAATGACGAGGAAAATAGTCCCGGGGATATATTTAGGCGACCAAATGCTCTAACTGAAAAGAAGTTGTGGCAGTGATTGCAAAATGCCAGGCAAGTCCAATTAAATTTTAAAAATTTTAGATCTAATCTACAATTTTTGAACCCTGTTCCCATCAGGGACCTGGCAACCCCTGCCAGCTAGGGGTTGGACTTGCCATCCAATTTCTCATGGCTTCCATGTTGAAAACAGCTCAACGAAAGAGTTTGTTTGATTGAAGGACAGCACCGGGTTTACTTTTTGTGTAAATAGCCGTTTTAGTGTGCTTCGCACGCAACCGACCATTTATATTGACAAACAAATAAGCAGTACGTGTTCCTGTGTAATATTTGTATTAAGCGGGCTTGGATGTCGACTTTTTCCCATAATGCATCGGGAAAACATCGCCTCTCCGTGACAATCGTTGGCGGCGCAGCGGACGCGAAATGCGAGAATTGGTCCCCCTATTAGATCTCTATCTATATTCCCTCCAAATTCTCGATGTCGGGCAAGAATTAAAGCAATAAACAGAACTTTTTGGGGGGGGAAGAGCGCCCCAAATTTTCAAACTTTGGATATTTTTTGCACATTATGTTGGATTGTCTTGGAAGCTATACCTGCGAACTATAATGCTCAAAAATGCGTATTTAATCATAAAATACACGCGAAGTTTTGTACTTAGACTTGGGATCCCAGATTTACTTAACGGCAGAAGGTGGAATGCTAATTTTTATTCCGTCCATGATGAAATATGCCACCTCAAGAAATGACTCTAACTTGACTTGCTGGAACCTAAATAAAACACCCTAAAGGATAGCGTAACACTAAACATGGCCTATTTCCCGGCTATTTCCCTATTGGAAGGCCGGTTCCAGCAGCCGTTGAATTATTACGAGATCTCCGATATTAAGGCCGACTCAGATGATTTCCTGAGGAGGGGGCCCTCAATTTCCAAAAAAATCGTGTTTTTTGCATGTACAATAATGCTTTAGTCCATATACTAACACTGTGTGAAATGTCTAAGCTTAAATCCCGAATTCCTTCATAATTAGAAATCACAACTTGTTATAAAATTCCGGATCCGGAAATTTTTCTTATACCTGTATCCTATAGGACGTAATACTAAACGTACATGTTAACTGCATCAAACGAAAAATCCGATTCATCACAAATTTCGGAATGTGCATTTTAGGTTACCTATCTTTAGTTCTAGTTGCACTATTTTTCATTATTACAACAAAAATAATATTTCGAAATCTCTCAGACGTTAAAATTATCTCCTACAAACTCGCTTCGTTTGCGACACATAACTTTTCGAGCTTAACCATTCACAGTATAGTTTACTAGCCAGTTACCAATCACTCACTCACTCACTCAGGTACCACCTCGTCATGGGGTGGGTTGCAGCCAACGTAGATATCTGTCCAGTGGTGTCTATTCTGTCTGGTCTGGGTGGCATTGTGAATGGTCAATATCTTCCAAGCTCGGAATGTTAGATTCCCCGAAGTCCGTGGCCCTGCCTCTCCTCGGTGCCTTTGAGTCTTGCTTGTAATAATTGGTTAAGGCTAGCTTCCCTGCACTTTCCTCCTAGCCACGTGACCAAAATATTGGAGTTTAACGCTTCTGATTAGTGCCAAAGTCTCCTTTGTTGGCTGACCTCTCTCTGTGTCAGAACCCAGTCATTGTGTGTTTGGTCCTGCCATGACTCGGGGGCAAGACCTACGGTAACACCATAATTCAAGGCTCGGTGATCGCTAGTGTCGCCTTTTTGAATGTCCAGGCTTCACGTCCATATGGTGGCAATGGGGAAGATTAGAGCATTGAGTAGTTTGATTTTCCATTGACTTAAAGTGACCTGTCTTTTAAAGATGTCTAGATTCTGTCCTTCAGTGAATAAAGTTTACTTCTTGCATAAGCTATACGGTTTTCCCTGTTTCCTGCTTTATTTCTTTGGATGGTTCATTAGTGCTTGTGCAAGTTTGCACCCAGGTAGTATTCTGATACTTGCTCCACAGGTTCACCATTGAGCGCATGTTTTACGGTGTGGTGTCCGTGAACACACAAGGATTTTGGTCTTTTTGACGTTTCCTGGCAGGTTATGTTCTTTGCTTTCAATTGCAACATTATTGAGTAGCATAGGAGATCCATCTTCATTTTCAGTCCAGTATGCACGCCAGCACATATCGCAGTTGGTAAAATTATATTCCCTCCGTGTTTGGTGCCGCTTGATGATGTTCATTTAGTGCCTTTCTCATGATTATGGATGCCTTTTCTCAGAGTAACATTGAAGAGAGCTGGTGATATGGTACAGCCTTGTCTGACTCCCTCCCCGTTTGACTTTAAAACCATCTGTTATGTCCTCCTCTACTTGAACATCTGCTCTTGGGTCTATAAAGAGATTGAAATGAGAGCCACGATGTGTTAAGGGAATCCATTTTTCAAGCATAGATCTCACCATGATCTGGTGACTGACTGAATCGGAATGCCTTTTTTCTATTCTATAAGGCAATGTAAATGGGCGTATTTGTGCCTCCCGTTTCTGTTCTCAAGGTATCGAATGGTAAAGATTTGGTCACGAGCTGCCCCTTCCCTTTCGGAAGCCAGCTTGCTCTTCTGAACATGGTTTGGAGTCCAAGATATTCTGCATACGATTGAGGATAACGTTGAGAAGTAGCTTGCTGGCATGTTAGATAAAGCGCGTGAGTTCTATAATTGTCGCAGTTGGTCATATCTCCCTTCTGGGAATAGTGATGAGATTGATGAGACCCCAGTCTTCAGGCCATCACCAGTGGTCCGCGATCCGATGCAAAAGTACCCCTCCACAGCGCTTGAATGTCCTGATGTCCCAGCTGCTTTTCAGTTCAGGAGTTCAGCAGGGATGCCATCTGTGCCTGGAGATTTGTTGTTCCCAAGCTTTGCAATAGCTTGTTCAACTTCATCATAGCGGATTCTCGGCTCTTTCAGGGCTGTCTCAATACTGGTGATGGGCTGTTGTCCGTGTCATTTTAACAGTTCTCTCTTCAACAAACTGCTATTCCATCTGTTCGTGTTTCTGCAGATTGTTTGAGCCAGTTTTCCATTCTTAGTCTCTGATGTTAATGTTCTTGGGGGTGGGTTTTTTCTTGTCAAATTCTTGGCTACTTTGAAAAATTCTTAATAGTTTTGTGGGGGGGCATGGTACTGCTCAAGTTTTGTGCATTCACGGTTCAAGCCAGGTTCCTTGTCTTTCTTAACTCTGGTTTCAACAATCTTTTTTTTGAGTAATTTATATACAAATTAGCCTTGGCTGAGTCTGACTCTGAGTGCGGAGTTTGCCTTTTGCATCAATGACTTTTAGTGTTTCCTCTCCGGTCCACTGTTTCTTGCTTTCCTCTTCTTTTAGCCTCAAACCTTGCTTGGCTGTTTATGGATTCTGTTCTTAATTCCACACCATAGCTCTTCTGGTTCTCTTCTGTTGCAGGACAAGCTTTGGAATGGTTGCTGACTTCAATTTGGTTTATGTTCCTTGGTACTTGGATCCTGTAGACCCAGAGGGTCATACTTAGGGCTAGCGCCTTGCCTTCTTCAGGACTTTAACGCAGTTTAAAGTCTGCACACAGAAGGTTGTGGTCACTGTCAATATCAGCACCAGGGAAAGTCCGGCATTTCTTGACAAATTTGTTTCCCATCTTTGCTTGAGAGTAAAATGTAGTCATTTGTTTCTATACAAATTGCGCTGGTTATGTCCATGTGTATTCTCCTCCTAGGATGATGTTGAAGAGGGGTATTGCAGACACTACAATCTATTCGCGTCACAGAATTGTAGTAGACGGTCCCCCCTTCTCATTTCTTTCACCAGGACAAGGGACCAATCTGCCACTGGTTCACACTCCTCGCCTATCTTTTGCGTTGAAAATGCGCCCCTGAGGATCAATATGTCTTCGGCTTTTTAATCAACTTCAGTGCTTCTTGAAGACTCTCCCCTTTTTTGTAGAAATCTTCAATTTCATTGGCATCGTGTGAATGATGTTGGGCGTAGATCTGGTATGCAGAAGTTGAAAGGTTTGCCACTCACCGTACCATATTATGCGGTCACTAACTGCATGGTATCCTAGGAGGATTTTGGTTGCTATGCCTTGCAGTAATAGGCAACACCATCTTCTATTCCATTGTCCCCGCAGTAGAATTGGCTGGCCATCATCTGTGTTGTCAAGCAACGCTTCCCCAGACCAAGCGAACTTCAGCATTAAGCCCTGCGTATCTCTGTTGTAGCGGCAAGTCACGTTCAAGATGTGTTGCTTTTTCCCGGTATCCTTTAGGCTTCTCACATTCCAGGTAGGCCTACCCAGTCTGAGTTTTCTGTTTCGTAGACCGATGCTTTGAGTCTCTCCAGAGGTTCAGATGTCTGCCTCCTAAGTAGGTTTGAGCGTGCAATCGTCATTACTGCTGGTGAGTACCACTTCATAGCTTGTCTCTTCTTCCTCTCCCCATAGCCATGTAAAGCCCATCTGCCTGGGGGGCTCACAATAACCTGCTATATCCTATTTGACTTAAAAGACTTCATCATAGTTGGCTGTAGACTTGTTATATGCGGATTATATGGCATGGTTGCAGAGTGGTGTTTCCCCATTTCCTCCTCCTATAGCGTTCTGTGTGGAAATACGACATTTTGATGGTGAAGATGGTAGAACCCCGTTCACATCTTTGATTTTACTTCTTATTCTAGATTGGTAAATTTGACAGCAAAAATTGTCCAAATTGACCGGAAAATTATTCGCGCCGGGAAACCACAATTATTGGTCAAAACGACACGGAAAAAGTGTCAAATGAAATAACACAGAAAGTTTTAGAAAATCACATCAAAAGTCCGAATCAAAATAAAAAAATTTGTTTAAAAAAGATCGGATAAACACCATCAGTTCAAACTGAATCATTTCCGTGTCAAATCGATAGATTTTTATGTCAAATTTTAACACAATTGTTTGGAGGTTTCAAAATCAAACGGGAAATTTGACACCAAAAGAAAATATACACAATGCAAATTTGGAGTGTGATCATTTTTATTCATGAACTAGGGAATGCAAAACAGTGAATGGAACAACAGTATATTTATTGTGCATAAAACATGAAATGCAGCTGCATTGCTTGCACCTAACCAGTGCCATACGTTTTTTCTGTCCAAACTAGATCCTTGGGTGTTCCGCGATCTTAGATCACATGATTAATTATACAGTCTGGTGCCAATAGATCGCAAGATTTGCAATAAACCGTGGACAACCAATCACAAGACAATTCGCTTGCGGTTGATTGATGCGGAAAGTTTGTTAAATATTCTGATTTATTTCCGATTCGAAAATAATTTCACCCTTTTGACCTCTCTAACGACAATAAATTGGCACAGTCTGACACAAACAGTGTGCAAAATAACGACACTGAATTTTGAATAATTTCATTAAGAGTGTACTGGGACATGTTGAACCACCCAATTTCAAGTCATCAGTTTTACCTAGGGACTTGAAACCATTCGTCTCTCCTTTCAGCCTTCTCTTTGTGAGCAGTTGTCCGGGTGCTCCATAGGAGGTCAGGTAATAGACAGTTGTGCACAGTTCGATGGCATACAGTATCAGGTAGGGCTTATGATGGTAAATGCCCTCCTTATTCACCAGAACGGCTATAGTCCCGCCCAGTTTAAACTAGCTGCTACGCAATATCCTGTGCCATTTCACACCCCAATACAACCGTGTAAAATCATAAAATGTTTGAAAATAGGGGCGCTCTTCAAAAAAATGTGCTATTAAGTTCTTTAAATTCCACAGGGTTGTGATTAAACCCACCTTGTTCTCTTACCTTAGACAAGCACAAACTTCCTCTGACGTCCGTAATTCGGGTAAGCCAACACCTGTTTAATTGTTAAACACAGATTTTTTTTTCAAGGCAATATTTTTTAAAATTGGAAATAGGTCAATACGCAATACCAGAACAGACGAGTCAAACCCTGGAACACGTTGGTATCAAAGCTGAATGTTCCCCAACAGATGCAAAATTAAAATAAATTGACATATATATAAATCTCCATCGAAATCATTGTGTCAAATTGGGAAAAAGATTGAAGGTTTGGTACATCGATCAAAATTATCATATTTTTATAATTGAAAAAAAAAACCTAAACATTACTGACGTAATCTTTTTATCACAATGCTTTAGAAAATATTTATTGTGTGTGTGCTCCCAGAGTCGGGGACTTGGCCACTTCCGTCTGAATCATTCGTCTAATACCCAAATTGGTCTATAGCCAGCATTGTCTAAAACCAGTTCGATAAGGCCAGTTTTGGTCCTAATACCAACTTCTTTCTTTCTCTTCCTCAATTTATTTCATAATGCATGTATAAATTAAGAACACCACAAATATATATTCGCTGCATTTAATATTTCTATTTCAGACCTTCAGCCTTACTTTTGAAACTTTCTAAACCAAGGACACTATATATTTAAACGTTTAAATCCGCACGAGGTTCTGATTTAGACTGTAAATCACAGCGGAATTTAATTCATACCATCACTTATTGACAGCAGGATGTTGATCCAGTATTCTCGTTCCTCCATTCCACGGTTTTCAATGTTAATGCCTTCTTTGATGATTCGTTCCTGTTCAAAAAGTTAATATTTTTAAAAATGAATCGTTTTAAACAAAATGTAATTATCATGATCAACATGCGATAAATAAGTTCATGTAATAATTTTGTTAATTGAACATAATGGCATGAAAAAATTGACATAATGAAAAGGACCCTTACTAAATCACCTTCCACCAACCACGTTTTGAAAACAATTTGATGTTTACAGCTTGTCGTAAAAATAGTAAAAAACAAGGAAGATTTCCGGACACAAACCAACCTACTCTATTGAAGCCTGTATAAAAGATTCTAGTCACCGACGCTAGTCACCGACGGCAAGTCGCGCATGTGTAGTATATTCCTAATATCTGCAATAACTCATAAGATCCGGCTATCTAAGCGCTCGATCAAGCCACGGCTGCCTACCTAGTTTAAATGAACAGCGTTGCAGTATGCACACACCGAATGCAGTAACTCTGATGTACATTGTTGTCATGCAGAACCATGCTTTGACCGGACCGCGCCGCAACTACCATTCTTAGTCAAAACAAAAAACACGGTCCTCCGCCTATAATTAAATGACAGCAAATCAACTACTTCACTCCCATTGCATTTCCCAATTCAAACTTGGTTCTAACTAAACTCTATTCTACTGCCGGAAAATAGCCATGCATATGTGCAATGTCAGCATAGTTAAAGTTCATGTCACCCTGCATAGATGAGAGCGTGTGGTTCAGAATTGACCAAGGACAACCGACACAAATAGTAACAAACATCTCACTAGTCAATTATAATCGCGCATAATATACGAGTATTTAGGAGTACTTTTTCAAAAAACCCCATTTTTTTTACTCATGCGCAACTTTACTACACTAAAACCACACCACAATTCACCACGGAAAATCTGCCATTTGAATTCTGTTTTTCAGCCTTCCATAGCCGAGACCATCCCGGATTTTCTCATTATCATTGCGCTTGTAATTTTGACCACCTGAGGCCTAAGAAGTCTTCTCGAACGTCATGAACAACCATTGCAATTTCCGAAAATCTCCCCAAGCTGTATCAAATATGACGTCACCATTTAGTAGTGAGAGTAATGAGCGGCGCTCTTTCATTTGATTTGTACTTGTTTTACTAAGAAGTTTTGTTCGTGCCGGAAGGGTGGCACTGTGGGCATTTCTGGAACAAGGATTCTGACATTCACTACTGCCATCATTTACCAAACTTTGGGGGAGAAGTAGAGAACCGTCTTGTGGTCCCCCTGTTAAAGTGCGAAGCAAGCAAAGGTAAAACTGCGAGGCGAAGCAGCGAACTATCTCTACAACTCCAAACACCTCACTGTTTTTCCATTAACATCATTTCTTAAGTAGGTATACCATATCATGACTGGGCCTCAGCGCGGTGCCCTTTTCGGCGTCATTGAATGTTGGGGGTTTTTCCAGTGGCGGAAAGTAACATCATTGCTGACGTGTAACAATTTCCAATGTGATGTCCTATTTCCTTGCGGGAGTCCCGCGGAGGAGGAGTCAATGGCCGCCGCCCAGCCATTCCAGAGTGGTCTTGCCACCGAGAGACCACCTCGACAATACGGAAGTGCCCTATTTGTGAGAGCAGGTACCGAAGTGGAAGCAGCCTCAGTGTCTGATGATGGCGGCATCGAAATCCTCACCATTGAGCTTGGCTCTGTCATAGTTACTACTACTCTTCTGACTCTTTCTGTCTTACACCTTCCATCAGTGTACTTTCGAACGCTCTCCAACTCAACTCGACCTTGGGATTCCACCAGGGCTCGCTCTTCATTGGCGACCTCGGCAGCCATGTGCCCCAAATGGGGCTATACGTGAACTGGCAGGGACGGACGGGCTGTCGGGGAGTGGATGGACAGTTCACATCTACGTCTCCTTCGCGACTCTGGCTTGTCGCCGTCGTTTCATCATGGGTGCCCGTTGGGGGAGAGGTTACGGCCCTGATCTAGCTATTGTTAGCAAAAACTCTCTAAAAACCTTTTTAGCAAGATTGTTCGGAATCCTGTTTTCCACAAACTCAACGTCGATCAATGGTAGCCCAATCAACGCTGCAGTAAGACCAACAAAGTGCCTTTTATAAGCGCGCTTTAACTACAGAAAGCAGACTGGCAAGGATTCACTGAATGACCTGGATCGGAATGTGGGGAGGGTTGCTCCAGGGCCCCATGGCTATGACAGGTTTGCCCAACTATGAACAAGACTGCACGGAGATTCATACCCAGAGGCTGTTGGACGGAATATATACAGCTTTCCAATGAAGTGCTAAGAATATCAAGATTATACCCCATGTTGAATCTGATCCTTTTTCGGCTGGGGCAACTGCGGGGTGAGGGGTTTCGGGGGGGATCTCCCGGTAGGGGACCAGGCCTGGCACGCTTTGGTTGAATCCACGGTGTGACCCTAGCAGCAGATGCATGGTCTATAACATCCGAAAGCTCCGGGGGGGGGTTCCAGCGGGCCTCCGCGGCGGCCAGGTGTCCAACCAACCAAGTTGCCCGCCAACTGCTTTTGGATGGCGGGTGCAGCAGGAAACACGCAAGAAGATCAACTAGAACCACAGGTATATTTTTGTGACCCTGTTTCGCTCGCCCATTCCGACATGGACCGAATTGGAATTGGTATTGCTAAACTTCAAACCAGGAAAGTCAGTGTGCCTTGTCACCTATCTTCTACTGAGCACTAAAATCTTGGCCCAGCAAAGCGGGGGAATGGCTTCTTGAGCTCCTACAGTTTCTGCCTTATTTCCCGCAGGTTTCCAGGGATCTGGATGAGAGCACTGTTATGGCACTCTTAAAGCATGGGAAAGATCCATCCAATCCCAAGACCTACAGACCTATATCACTCCTTCCATCCTCACAAGCTCTTGGGGCGCCCTCCTGCGCAGGTCGTATCGCCCTTGATAGGACGAACACCACCCTCGTAGCCAGACAGGCGGGTTTCCGGCAGGCGTGGTCTGCGGCGGGCCAAGTGCTCAACCTGGCTCAACACATTCGCAGGATTGTTTCCGAGGGGTGTATTGTGGCCGGAGCTTTGTTCGTCGACCTGTCGGCGCATGGCTACAATGTTGATCACAGATGCCTGCTCCATAGCTCCTGGGAGGTTGCCGGTGACGTCCGCTTGCTGAGCTTGTCCAGGGGGTTTGCTGGCAAGCAGGATGTTCTTTGTTCGATGGGGAGCGAGGAGGGGCCGATGGCGTGGGCTCGGGAATGGTCTACCACGGGGGGGGGGTGTGTGCTGCACCTCTCCTGTTCTGCATGTATACCAACGGCCGACCTGGGAGTTCAGGGGCCTGTCCGTTTGTGTGTGTCAGACTATCTTGGGTTAGCGCGCGGGGATGCCGACTTTCACAGTTTTGAGGAGACCTCTTGCCAGGCTTGGGATGAACTCACTCCGTATTATGAGGAAAACCACCTACGTGCAAATCCATCTGGGACACGGTTGTTGCTTTCCATCTGCGCAGGGCCCGTGGGGGCCAGGCGTCGGCTTGAAGTTACCTGGTCTGGGGCTCCCCTGGAGCGCTGTGGTGCCCTGTCTGCCTGGAGTTGCCTTGGACCCGCGTCTCCTCTTTTGTGACCCCCCACATCTGGAGGCGGGGAGTAATGTATTTTCACGCAATGCCATTTTTATACGGGCTCGCTGGCGCAATATGTGGGTGCTTTTCCCACATACCCTTTTTTCCTTAGGCTTCTCTGTCCCTTTGCTGCTTCGTGTGCGGGTGTGCCTGCCCTGTGTGGGGGGATCAACCCCATGCCAGGAAGCTTGATCCGGCGTTGGATGCCTCCTGGCCACGGCTTGTCGCGGGATGCCTCCGTCCAACAGCAGTCGGAAGACTTGTACATCCCGGCGGGAGTTTGCTGCCTTCCGCAACAATCCGGTCGTGGCGTAGCGAGCCTGCCGGGGGGGACGTTGGCTGCCCGGGTAGCCCACTGTGAAGCACCCTATCTGTCTGGACCGATGCCTGTTTGCCATCCGTCTTCAATCCAGAGAGATGTTTCTAAGCAAAGTCCAACCACATGAAACAGTCTCTGGGGAGGTTGGGGGAGGGTCGCCTTGGTGGGAGGGGGGCGTGCCATCGCCAGGTGACATCTGGTCGGTGTTGGGCCTGGTGAGCATCTTCCAACCTGTGCTACTCCTCAAATGGCTTGGGTGCGTGATGCCTCAGGTGGGTTTATGGCCGAGCTGTCCGGTCTGGGGTTTTCCTGTGCGAATGTGAGCTGTCCTGGAGGCGGATCGGGCATGGCTGCCTGTGATTGTGGAACGGCGCCACAGACGATGGAACACCTCTTGGTCCTGCCCGCTGCTGGAGCAGCAGTGCACAGACAGGGCTTGCGGGGTCGGTGGGGCACCGGACGTTGTACCCATCTCTGGTTGGATCATAATTTGAGAACCACAGTGTATTGGGACACGATAAGAAGAAGAAGACCAAACTGACAAAGCGTGTTGTATCAGTTCACAGACCATGCTATTGTATATGTGCTATCCCGGCTAATCCATCTTTCATCCCTTGCCAGTCAATATCTTACTACAAGCCTAAAAGTACAATGCCTGAATCCCGGTCCGAATGCTTTGAAGCTTCTGATGTGTTCCCGCAAAACATGCTATGGGATACACTGTAAAATTCCTGTCAGGGAGTGAACACCCTGCTTTTCTGTTCAAGAAATTGCCACAAACTGTGCCACATCTCCCCTTGGAACTCTCCCTTCCTGCTTTTACTTTTTTTTACGAATGTAAACTCCAAATTGTTTTCAAACCATGGAAGTGATTTCAGTAAGGGTCCTTTTCATTATGTCAATTTTTTTGCTTGCCATTATGTCCTTTAAGGTTAGCGCCCCCTCTATTCGGGTTAAATTCGACACATTTGGTTAGAAAACCACAATTTTTTGTACTATTTGTTTCGTATTTATAGTTGTCTTACCCCCCCCGGTCTTAACCCCCCCCCCCCCCCTCAAGCTAGAATACCGCTCATTACTTATAAAAGAGGACAGTAAATAATATGGAACTAGAGTGACAATTGTACAACGCTAGCTCAGCGTACACAGGCTGGTCAGTTGGTTTTTAAAAACCGACCGCTGGTAAATGGCTGACACTGTTCACATGAGATAACAAAATTGGGATTTACAATATAAACCAGATAGCATACATATTTTTTTACAAATGCCTATACTTCTTATATACACAGACTAAGCTAAGATTGAACAAGACACCCACACACACACACCACAAGAGAGAAACCGAATTATATGATTTTGCAGAATTACCATCCTTTGGGGTTACACAACAACACCACTAACAACTCACTTATACAACATAGTCATGGGGCCATGACAAACTTTGAGCATGTTTTCTTTTTCTTTCACCTTTAAAATTGTAATTTACTCAATTCACTGTCCAAATGCCACTTAGTTTGAGAACATACCGTTGATACCATGTCAATCATGATTCCATCACTTTCTTAATAGAACTAGTGCATTTTCAGACATTTTAAAGCACTTTTTCCAGATGGCCATGCAAGAAAGTAGTCCACTCCCAAGATTTTTGTCTATACGGCCGCCAGGGTAGTGTGTGTTCCTTTGAATATAAGTTTTCTGTTTTAAATTTGAGAAAAAGTCAGGATATCACACAGTACAGAAGTTTTAAAATGTGCAGAACATGCCTAACATTGGCCACCAGTTTTTTCCATATATACTATTGAATATGATTTTACATGACCTTAAATAAGACATAGACATAAATAAAAATACAAATTTCAAACAAAAATCGACATTACCCCCCTTTTCTTCCAACAAGTCTTAAGTACCTTTTCATCTAAAGTTGCAAGATCTCTGTACGAAAGAAAAGCATTTTCTTCTATTTATTATCAATAGGCATCATGAAAGATAATGATAAAAATGCATTTTTGGTATTCATCCAAAGCTTTCTAATGAAACACAAAACCCATGAATTGTACAAAACCGGGTCTCGGTAGTATTCAACTCGACATTTATCAAATGAATGTCTCTTAAGGTGGTTGACCGGTGATCTGTTTACGCGCAAGCTGTTTGAGCTTGAGCATTCAATTTAGCAACAACCGGGGTCGGCGACAAAGAAAAAACCAGAGCATGTTGTGCTTTAGAAAGCACGAGTATATCATTGCGGTGAACTACTGGACTTGTCCATGTTGACCTTTGACCCCAATCTATTGTACACATTATAAGCGTTGGGTCAGCAATTCTTCTGACCAAGTCGGTGATTATAGCCACTTGATATTGGTGTAAGCGTCTTTCAAATTTTCAAGAATGCCGCTTTAATCGCCCATGGTGACCTTTGACCCAAATCTGTGGAACACCCCACATGGGCCTTAGGTCAGTGGATGCTTCTGACCCAAGTCTAGTGATTATAGCAATTGATTTGTGGCAGAAACAGCCAAAGGAGGGTAAGAGCGACTTGACCCTGTGAAAAAAATGACCCCTACCGTGACCTTTGACCCCAATCTGTAAAACACCTCACATGGGCCTTGGGTCAGCGGTTCTTCTGACCAAGTTATAGCAATTGATTTGTGAGCCGAAAAAGCAAAACGGAGGGTAGAGCGACTGACCTGTACTGACCCCTGGGTGACTTTGACCCCAATCTTCAACACCCTGTGTGGCACTTGGGTCAGGAGTTATTCTGAAGACAGTATGGTCAAGATCACGTTAACTGTGTCACACTAGTAGCATTTTGAAATATTAGAAGGTTAGAGAGGAATGCCCCTTTGGACCCCGAAAATGACTTTGGATTGAAAATCTGTGAACAAGGCCATTAAGGCTAGGCATCTTCTAGCAATCACCGTGGACCGAATGGAATCGATAGCAAATGAGACTGTGGGAGGAGACAGAGGGGGGAAAAAGGGGATTAGCGCGAAAATGGACCGCTATGGACCAATAGCTGACCCCCTATGGTTAAAAAACGTGTGAAACCGTGATAGGAACCTTGGGTCGGCGGGTTCTTGTGGCCAGTTATCGTTGTAATCTGACCAAGCATCTGGCACTAGTAGTTTTTGAAGCACGGGTACAAACAAGAACTAGGCATCGATTGCGGCTTTAGAAAGCACGAGTTTATCATGCAGTGATTACTTGCAATGTCCATCGTGACCCTTTGAACCCATCAGTTACAATAATAAGGGTTGGGTCAGCAATTCTTCGGACCAAGTCCGGTGACTATCGCATATGATATTGGTGTTTGAGGGTCTTTAATATTTTCAAAGAATGCCCCTTTAATCGCCAGGTGACCTTTGACCCAAATCTGTGAACACCCATATGGCCTTAGGTTCAATGGTTTTCTGAACCACAGTCTAGTGGAATAGCAATTGATTTGTGGCAAGAAACAGCCAAAAACTGAGGGGGAAGACGACTTGGACCTGTAATGACCCCTACGTGCCCCTTTGGACAACAATCTGTAAAACACCTCATATTAGCCTTGGGTCAGCGGTTCCTCTGCCAATCTAGTAATTATAGCAAATGATTTGGGGCCCGAAAGAAGCAGACGAAACAGCAAAAAGGCGGGAAGAGCGAATGACTTCTAATGACCACCTTGTGACCTTTGACCAAAAATCTGTAAACACCTGTGTTGCACTTTGGTTCAGGGGGTTATTCGGAAGAAGTCTGGTCAACGATCGCGTTAACTGTGTAACCTAGTAGCCATTTTTAGAAAGATTAAGAGGGAAGTAGAGAGAATCGCACCCTTTTGGGCCCCCTCAAGGACTTTGAGTCAAAATGTGAACAAGCCATATGGCCAGGCATCTGGCAATCACTGTGGCAGAATGGCATCGATAGCACATGCGAACTGTGGGAGAAGTAGGGAAAAGGGTGTTAGGTCAGAGGCAATGACCGCTGTTGTTGACCCTAGTAACCACTATGGTCAAAACTGTTAAACACCCTATATGAACCTTGGGCGGGGTCTTTTGTGGCCAATTCTCGATGCTATATGACCAAGCGTTGACACAGTAGCATTTGAAGGAAGGAACAAAGGAAAGAAAAGAAGAAAGAAACAGGAAAGAAAGAAAGAAATAGAGAGAAGGCAATATTATATAAGCGGCTGCGCCAACCGCATGATTATAAAGGAAGAAGAAGAAATCGGAGAATATCCATGCGGTGCACCGCATGATAGATAAGAATTTGTATTTGAGGTGCGAAGTTCTACGCGCAGATACCATGTATCTCTGTGCGTTTTGTTTGAGTTTATTCCAGCGAAGATAATTAAAAACAAAAACACTCGCGTCAATCGCGAGTCCTCTACGTCCGCTTTCAGGCGCAAATCCTCTACGCACGCATTCACTGCTTGCGTACCGAATGTGCCACGAACTTTTCTTGCCAGCCCAACGAGGTGCCAATTGTTAAAAAAGACAAAAATTTGCGTGGTTTTAGGGATTAATGGAAAAAGGAAGTCGGGGACCCACATGTTTTATTTCAAAATTTTGAAAGACGACACCTCAACTATTAGAAATTACAAAATTTTACGAGAGGTTTTCTTTTTGTGGGCGAAGCCAAACGTCAAATTTTGATTTTCCCCATAGACTGCGTGGTTGAAAAGTGACCAACATAACATTTTTTGTTTTGGCAAAGCGGCAAAAACAAAGTCGGTGACCCCCATTTTTTTATAAATACCATATATGTGAATTTGGAAAATTTTTATCGAGTTTGTTCACTAACACGTCAAATCCCTTTAAAAGGACCTTCCCGAGGAAAAGTGTTAGGGTGAATTCAGAAAGCAGCGCCCGTTACTTTTGCCTGGTTCCGCCCGGTTGATCCAGGTTCGAACAGGTTCCATTGTTCCAAACAATTAAAAACGGTTACCCGCCATTAACGCAACAAGTCAAGCCGACTGGTGAGTCTGAAGCCGCCCTAACCCAATGGCCGTCTGATGGTGATTACACCTGAAATTTGTTCAACTGGCCTGAGCAGTAAGGGGTGAATTCATAACTCAACCAACGGTTGCCTGCCGGTTTTTTCACCCGGTTATTCCAGGTTCGATCAGGTTCATTGTTCCAAACAAATTAAACACGGTTACACCGCCCCGAACCCCCCTTAATGATGGACAATCTTATGAATTATTTGTTTAGGTAGCTTTCATTTATTAAGAAAACAAATCACGTAACATTGGACCCGGATAGAATAAAGCCGTCAGATTCAGGTTATGGTAAATAGAGATTACAATGAAGAACAGAAATTTGTGGCTTGCTATGTCTAATAATTATACGACTTGTGTGTTAAAGAAATGGCAATTGTATGCATTTTTAGAGATTGAAATATCAAAATTGTATGCCCTGGGTATTTACAGTTAGACTTTCTTCAACACTTAAATATTGTAGTCACAGGTGCTACCTTTTACGAAACTCTTTAATAAAGAAATGCTCTGGCTTATAGTGTCACTCAATTTATATAGTTTTACATCATCCTTCTGGTGATTTTAATTACGAACATGAGGCTAAATTTTGCTCCTTATTATTATTGTAGTCACGTGTCTTCATACTAATGTGATTTTGAAATCATAACTTTTTCATGGCCAATCTATTTTTCCAAAGTTTGTTTATTAACATGCAATGATATTGAATTCGAAAAGCGAATTCTAACAATAGCAGCGTTTTCCTATTATAAGGACATTCTATTACCTCGATGACCAATATTAAAATGCAGTATTCTGATTGGCAATTTTACTGACCATTATTAAGTAAAAAAACGGGTTCGCGAATGTTTTTTTTTTTTCTTATTGAATAAATAAAGCTGTTTTAGGTAATTAGAATCGAAATAAAGGGTTTGCAAGCCAGCACTATGGGACTCATAATTCTATTTGGCCTTGTCCACCTCGGACACATCGCCCATAATGATAATGCAGCACCCATTAATTCTTATTTGTATTTTAACCAGTGTGATACATCATTTGACGGTTGTCTTCTTTTGTAATTTCTTCTTCACCCCAATAATAAGGAGAGATTATTAAACTTTCATTCCGAAAGCATACTTCACCAGGAGTATTGATTGGTAGGATCTGCACTCCTCGTAAAAATGATCTTAAATCGAGGTTAAAATAAAAAATATTAAAGAAACAAGAATGTATTAGGATATGTTTATATCAAAAATAAAAAAATGGAAAAAGAGGTAAAAAGGAGGGGGGGGGGGAGGGGGTGGGGGGGGGGGGGGGAATAACATTTTTTTTCTCTCTTTCTTCTTTTTGTCTCTCCTGGTAATAGGCTCGATGTTGTTAAAGTGAATCATATTGTCATTTTTAAGATTGTTTTTTGTTGTGTGTCTTGGCTACCGGCCAGACACACATCGCGCTTACGTACCTCTTTTGCTCACGCAATCGCAACTCCTAGCCCAACTCAAGCACTCTAACCTCGAGCCGAATTCCTGTAAGGCATAGATGGCCGGGGGGCGACCGACGGCAGGGCGGAACCCCGGAGGAATTTCTCCTGCCGGCTAAGTCCTTCGAAGGGCTCCTCCTCAAAACTTTACTTCATCGGCACCTCTTCTCCCCTCACATAGACTTAAACATTCAAAAGGTAGCAGAGAGCCAGGGGGGGGTGGGCTGGATGGGGGAGGGGGGGGGGGACTGGAGATGGGGGGGGGGGAGTGTCGAGGGGGGGGGGGGGGGGGGGGGGGGGGGGGGGGGGGGGGATTGGGGGGGGAAGGGGGGGGGGGGGGGGGTATTTTTTTAGGGGGGGTGGGGGGGGGGGGGGGGGCGGGGAGCGAGGAAATCGAAGGGTGAGGGGGCGGGGAGGGGGGGGGGGAGGGCGGGGAGGAAGGGGGAAAGGCCGGCCCGGGTGTCGGTCGGCGGCGTGTCCTGCTGGCTAGTCGTGCGGCCCATGCATAATAATGTTTTCCGTTTTTGATCGAAAATATTCAAATTCGAGATGGCGGACAAAATGGAACTCCTCCAACGATTCTAACCTCAAAAATTACCATATATGAAAAGATAATTGGTTACACCATCCCAAAACTATCAGATAATGTTTAAGGTGTTAATAAATGCCTTTTAATAATAGCAACTGGATCTGACATTTATTTTTGTAACATGCGTAAATACAATGCTAACCAATATAGATGACGTGGAAGAGGGGGAGAAAAGGAACCAAAGTGCGATCTTCACACATCCCCCCACGCCAAATCCCAATCTCCCCCCTCACCCTCCATTTTCCCATTCCCCCAACCCCAAACCAACCTCCCATCCAACCTCCGCCCAACACGCCCCTCACAACCACCCGTCCTACCTCTGCTCGTTTGTCTCCTTTCCAGATTTACAAATCAACCCTTCTCCTCTACCTACTTTCCACTCTTCCTGCCCCATATAATAGTTCCATAGTTCCCACACAATACTCAGCCCTTCAGTTAACAATCATATGTTATTCATATGTCATTATACTTATATAGTTCTGTGTATCCCCGAATTATAAAATATAAGTATGAGACCTGTTTTGATAACTATAGATTTCATATTTGAATTTGTATATCGTATTAGGTTAAAATTAAAGATGTTGGTCCAGTTATGGTATAATAGGTGACGGCCTATTTGATTTTAGGTTGAAAAAACTAAACGGAAAGCATTTTGCCATTAACCTTTTTATTTTTCGTATATTAACAAAACCAATAATGTCAGATATGTGTTTCTAATTGTCAAAGTCCATATTTACTTGTCCGTTGTATTATTAGTTTGGATTATACAATATATAATACAATATAGATGGAATTTGTAGATTTGACGAAAATTTGTAGTGTGTTCATATGGGCTTGCCATTGGATAGTAAACAACCAGTTTGTGGTTTCTTTAACACAATAATTTTGATCGGTCAAACGAGAAAGTTTTATAGAAATTTCTTGTGTAAAAGTATCTAATTCCAATTGACTTGACCAAATTGAGTCTGGTCAAGCGCACACTTTTATTTTGTTGTGTATTTCCATTCAAAACCACATGGTTATATTACGTGCTCGGAGTTTTGATATAAACCGAAAAAAAACAAAGTAAAGCCAGGATCGGAGGAAAGTCAAATGCTTCTCAAATCACCGTCCAACCGGGGGTTGAATAAGCTGCTATTTCGCAAACTCACCCCGAGACATCAAATTTTTAAAACTAAAGCCAATGTGAAATCAGGATTGTCATCAGTGGAAATGTTGTCCAATCGAATTGGGATATTTTTTTTGTTTTTTGATTCACGCGTTTTTGTGCTGTAACTGATGGAAGTTTCGTGTTGTGTAATTTTGTTCATGAGATGGCACTGCCACGTTAGGGAAAGGTATAAACAAAGTTCATAAATAATTTGCTTCTAAATAAAGCAAGTCTGTTAGTGTTTCGAGATTGTTGTTTATTATAATACGGATAATGCCTATGTTTTGCGCTTATAATTCATGAGAAGACAACTGTTCATAACTTGCTGATATTCCCCCTTTTAATATTTGAGGGTACTGAAAATTGGTTTCACCTCATCCGGATCCTTCCAGGAGAGGTATGCTTCCGACTCTAAAACTGCATTTGGATCATTCGCCGATTGCAGAGCTTGAAATCCCTCACTACCTCCATATTGTCAGTACAAGGAAAGGTGAGACTTGGTGTTTCAAACAAGGCAGTGATTTCAATGATTACATGATAAGATTAGTTAAGTAATGATATTATTCTAATCCACCCATTGAGCGTTTTGAAAGAAATGTTCTTCAAGAGTAGAATTTGCATTCAAATGATTGACTGACACAAAACACCTTTTAATACTGGCCTCTTAAAATGGATGGCTATGTAACTTGTTAGAGAGGTTAGAAAAGAGAGGGTATCTAACGATTATGGTCAAAAATATTCCACCAAACTAATAAATCATCATAACTTTTAAAGGTGCTTGTTCCGATCCGTTCTTACGGCAGTTCGGTCGTAAATTTCTTTTTGACATTGGGGGGATGGGGTGCGGTTGATTATAAAATTTATGAATGAAATGGGGTTTGCTGAATAGATCCATTATAGCACACGTGCGCGCGAAGAAGCGCACGATACCAATATTGGCCATTATAACCTAAAATCATTAAAATATAATTGATAACTTAGAACAAAATGCGCGCGAATAACATTTACCATTTTTTTTTTAAAACTATTTATGGTTAAAAGATTATTTTTTTTGGGTCAAAAAAGAAATGAATGGGCATTCATGAATGGGCCCATGAATGATCGTTAGTATTGACCCATCCCCCTCATCAAAAATGGTGGGGTCCCCCATACCCTCGGGATTACGCCTATGTGCTTAGGGACCCCCAGACTTGCACTTCAGATCTGTTGGGTTAATAATGAGTGATAATTGAACCAACGTTTGCCGTTCAAACATATCAACAAAATAGTAGGGAGATATGGTCAAGTTTTGGCCTCTGACCGTTATAAAATTGAGTATGGACACATTTTTTTGCTGAAAATGATTAGAGTAGGGTGTGTAGAATAAGAATCTTCAGGGTGCCACCTGGGCATCCCATCCTTGAGCATTTTGAGAAATCCAAGATGGCGTCGCCATAAGTGATAATTACCTATTCAACACTATATTATCAAAACTAGGGAGTTATAGATCCTCTTATTACTATAGGACCAAATGAAAAAGTGCATGGACTTTTGTAACATTGAAGTCATATTCAAAGTCAAAATGGAAGCCAAATCTAATAATTTTAAAATGATGCCCTATAACAGAAAATAACTGCGATAAAAAATAATAAATCTAAAATGCAATTACTTAAGATTTATGTTGGTAGACACAATAATGTATTTCTGATACTTTTAAAGTTTAACATGACATCAATCCCATATGGCAGCCAAAAAGTGAATATCTTCAAAAAAACTTGACACAAATTTTCTACATATTACCTTCAAGTATACTTCATTGTGTCAATGAAGCAATTAGAAATTGTTCTATGATCATACCAAGTGATACTAGGTATTCCCGGGTTTAAATAAAAATGGGTCAAATTAACGTGCAATATATGTGAACAAATTTTAATTCCTATGAATCTTTGACAAACTTGTGGTCAACCATATTAGTTTTATTCGATTTAGGCGCATTGAAAACAAATCGAAAGGATGTTGGCACATTGGACTAGGATCAAAGATACATTTCTAATGTCATTGACACATGATTTTGATTTGAAGGTTGTAATAATTATAAAATTTGTGTCACGTAGTTTTGAAGATGTTCAAGTTTTTGGCTGCCATATTGATTGACGTCATGTTTCCAATTTTAAAACTATCAGAAATACATTATTGGGCTAACAACAACCTAAGTACTTCACGTCTATTTTTATCGCAGGTAGTTGCTGTTATGGGCATATTTGGAAAATTCATTGGCTTTCGCTTCCATTTTGAATTTGAAGTAAGTATGACGTACTGTACAAGTGAGTACACTTGTTCAGTTGTCCTATAGTATATTGAATAACTCAATCGTTTGAGAATATAGAGTAGAATAGAGAATTAACATTTATGGCGACGCCATCTTGGATTTACTCAAAATGCTCAAGGATCCCCAGGTGGGCCCACCCGGCCGATTCTTATTTTACACACCCTAATCTATAATTTAGCATAAAAATTGTGTCCATAATCAACTGTTTCCGGTTCAAGTGGACCGTTCTACCTTTTGGGTAAAAATTGTAACCAAAAATAATTGGTCAATATAGTTATATGCAATTATAAAAAAATATTCAGATATTGTAACCCTAAAATAGTTTGTACTCAAACCAACCCATAATGGCAGGAGATACCAACAAAATTATGCAGTGCAGAATTTCTGATCGCTCGGTAAGACACACCCCCACGACCATTTTTGATCAACAGGCAATGTCTTTTGCCCAACACCCAAAAAGTGTAATCAACAGTTTGCAATGTACAAGGAAAGTAGTATCAATTTTGATCTTCTTCTCGCGTATAGGAGGCAGCAGCTAAATGTTATAAACGGTGGAGCCAGCTAATTGTTGATTTGTTGGGTTGGAGAGTCTATGTTAACCGGTGGACGAAAGGTATTAGGGCACTCATTGAGAATGTGATCCGCAGTCTGTGATGGAGAACACCTTGGCAGGCTGGAGATGCCGCAGCCCCAATCGGTGCATATTGCTGTGTTGAAGCGACGACTCCTGTGCGAATCCGGGTTAAGGTGACCCATTCCTGCGCGGAAGGATTGCTACCGGTAGGTGGTAGTGGTAGTTTGTCATAGGTGTAATAGTGGTTGATCTGGTCTTGGGAGTATCTAGCCCGGCAGATTCCATTGTCTGTATAAAGATGTTGAATGGGGAGCGGGAGAGTTTAGCAGCATGTGACAGAAAGGTCGAAGAGAGCACAGTCTCTGTCTGCCGAGCTGGTGTTGTTCTTTGACAGTGTTATGTGCAGCAGGTGTTGTGTCCAGCAGGACAATATTCAATCTAGTTTGTGCAAGTGTGGTGTTCTCTTCGAAGCATTGCAGGTGCAATTGCCGAAAGCACTGGAGTGAAACTCAGATGGAGTGGGACGCAGGCGGCAACCAGGTAATGGTTTCTCAAGGTCTCGTTGGAGTACTGTGTCCCGCTTCTTTGTGTGCGAAGTGTTTGCCACCATGCTGGGGGGCGGCATATCAGCAGCGCTGTAGACCAGAGCCAATGCGGTGGTGCGTAAGGTCTTTGGGCTGGCACCCAGAAGATCCAGCAAGTTGGCACAGAGAGGTTAGTTTCTCGAAGATGACCTTGGACGCATTCGGACGTGAGGTGCTGCCGGTAGTAAGCTGACGAGTCAAGTTTCACACCAGATAGGTTGGCGGAGGATTGTATAGCAGAGGCGCTCAATTGAGGTTGATATGAAGCTGGCGATGAGCCTCTTGGGTTGAGATGGAGGCAGTAGCGGTGGTCTGGCTTCGCTCAGCTTCAGTCTCCAGGTCTTGCGGATACTAGGTATTCCCGGGTTTAAATAAAAATGGGTCAAATTAACGTGCAATATATGTGAACAAATTTTAATTCCTATGAATCTTTGACAAACTTGTGGTCAACCATATTAGTTTTATTCGATTTAGGCGCATTGAAAACAAATCGAAAGGATGTTGGCACATTGGACTAGGATCAAAGATACATTTCTAATGTCATTGACACATGATTTTGATTTGAAGGTTGTAATAATTATAAAATTTGTGTCACGTAGTTTTGAAGATGTTCAAGTTTTTGGCTGCCATATTGATTGACGTCATGTTTCCAATTTTAAAACTATCAGAAATACATTATTGGGCTAACAACAACCTAAGTACTTCACGTCTATTTTTATCGCAGGTAGTTGCTGTTATGGGCATATTTGGAAAATTCATTGGCTTTCGCTTCCATTTTGAATTTGAAGTAAGTATGACGTACTGTACAAGTGAGTACACTTGTTCAGTTGTCCTATAGTATATTGAATAACTCAATCGTTTGAGAATATAGAGTAGAATAGAGAATTAACATTTATGGCGACGCCATCTTGGATTTACTCAAAATGCTCAAGGATCCCCAGGTGGGCCCACCCGGCAGTTTCTTATTTTACACACCCTAATCTATCATTGTTCAGCAAAGAAAATTGTGTCATACTCAATTGTCACGGTCACGTGAACGTTCTACCTTTTGGGTAAAAATTGACCAACATAATTGGTCAATGATAATTTATGCACAATATAAAAACCCAAATATTCAGATATGTCGACCTACAAATAGCTTCTGTTATCAAACGCCAACACATACTGGCCATGACGATACCACAAAAAGTATTGCAGTGCAGATTCATGAACGCCGCTAAGCAACCGACCATTGTTGATCCACAAAGCAATGTCTTTGTCCCAACACCAAAAAGTTTACTCAACAGATTTGCAATGTACAAGAAGTAGTATCAATTTTGATCTTTCTTCCGAGTATGATGGCAGCAGCTTAAATATGTTTGTAAACGTGGGACAGATCACTTGTTTGATTGGTTGGGTGAGAAGTCTATTGTCAACCGGTGACGAAAAGAGTAGGGCACTCAATTGAGAATGTGATCCGAAGTCGGTGATGGAGAGAACCACCTTGGCAGGCTGGAGATTGCCGCAGCCCCCCATCGGTGCAATTGCTGTTGAAGCGACCGACTCACTGTGCGAATCCGGTTTAACGGGGACCCATTCCTTGCGGGAAGATTGCTCCCCAGGTAGGTGGTAGTTCTGTCATATAGGTGTATAGTAGTGAGTTGATTGGTCTTGGAGATCTAGCAGGCAGTATTCCAGTCTGTAGATGTTGAATGGGGAGTGGAGAGTTTAGCAGCATGTCGACAGAAAGGTCGACGAGAGCACAGTCTCTGTCTGCCGAGCTGGTGTGGATTCTTTGACGTGTGTTATGAGCAGGTGCTTATTGTCCAGCAGGCCATTATTCACTAGTTTGTGCGTGTGGTGTTCTCTTCGCAGCCACTGCGGTGCAATGCCTGAAGCACTGGTAGATGAACTCAGATGGAGTGGGACCGAAGGCAACCAGTAATGGTCTCAAGGTCTCGTTGAGTACTGTGTCCAGCTTCTTTTGTTGTGAGAGCGGTTGCACCATGCTGGGGCGGCATATTCAGCAGACGCTGTTGTAGACCCAGAGCCCAATGCGGTGGGAGAGGAGACGGAGGAGGGGTGAAAAAATGTCACCTTTGCCCCCCCGGCTACACTGTACGCGCACACCTGAACCCCTACTTTAACCGTAGCTTTATTCTGCCTTGTGTTACTCCTCCGCCCTTCTCCCCGTTCCCACACCCCCATACAAGATCTACCTTAGAGTATTTACAGCTATCAATTTCCCTGTTCTCTGGCTATGAAGATCCGCACGTTGGCACAGGATGTTATTTCTCGAAGATACCTTGGCGCATACGATTGAGGTGTTGCCGGTAAGTAAGCTGCCGGTCAAGTTTCACACCCAGATAGGTTGGCGTAGGAGTGTATGAGGGGCAGAGGAGCTACATTGAGGTTGATTGGAAGCTGGCGATGAGCCTCTCTGTTGTTGAGTTGGAAGGCAGTAGCGGCGGTTTTGGCTTCGCTCAGCTTCCGTCTCCAGGTCTTGAGATATGCTGCAAGTAGGGCCTATCCTTGCAGTTGAAAATGTACTTTTAATTCTTGTCCAGCTGCTGTCCGAGTGGAGGAGGCAAGATCGTCGGCGTAGCCATATTGTATAGATGTTGTTTTGAGGTTTAAATCGCTGAATTTATAAGTTGAAACAGCATGGAGCCAGTACAGATCTTGTGGTACTGCAAGCATGTTTTACATCTGAATGTACAAGGTTACGGGATCCTGGATGGTTCCTGGGAAAGCGTGAGTGTCAGCCCCCTGGTGCCACACGGTGTCGTATGTTGCAGTAAGGTCCACCAAAATAACGCCTGCCTTACGACCCTTTTCAAAGCTTTCCTCAGTATTCACTTGTGAGTTTTAACAAATATATGGGGATATCCCTCCAATTTCATTTTCTGTTGCCCAACGCCGTGCACGATGTTTTGCGGGTCACTGCATCGGGCGATGAAAAGTAGTCTCAGACGTCACATGTTGGAAGTTACCGATGCCAAAACAGGGGTCGTCGCCTTAACGACATTGATGTGATTTGATTGCTCGAAGACATCCAGCAGGAAGCTCCATCTGATCCCCAAGCCTAATGACAACCAGGGACATTTGGCGTACCATGGTGAAACAGCATCCGGCTTGCGGCCGTTCGATAAAGCGATAGAGTTTGACAATCTGGGGGACAGTGACTCGGCCCACGGCGACTCTGCTGTTCGTTCAGGCAGATGGGGTTCGACGACGGGTCCAGCCCGGGCCAGGATCATCCTTCTTTAAACATTTTAAGTGCCTCAACGCTAAAAAAACTTCCCGTTAGTGCCAAAGAGCGGGGGCCTAGGACCCAACCAATAAGCACTTCCCATGGGAGTTTGATATGGCACACTAACAACCAAAGATTAAATGGGGGGTCACGTAAGAAACCACATACCCACAAAGTAAAAATGAAAATCCGACTTTGACCTATGACCCCTATGGCCAATTGATAATGGTTACTCTCGAAAAAAGCGTGGATTCGAACATATCCGTGTCAGCAGCAACTCCATATAAGGTTTTGAACAACAACTAATTTCATTTTATATTACTCGAGATAACCAATTAAAATAATCATGCAAAATATAGCCAAATTTTATACCTCTTGTATTTTTTCGAATCTTCACAATCACCTGGCTTTCTCATGGACTTGCACAGTTAGGAGCACGGTCATGACAAAATAAAAATTTGAGGCTATCAGCATAATAAAAGGTTATTTTGATTTACGTATTATACCTTAATAAATTGCCTCCTATGGTATATATCAAGAAAATAAATCCCAAGATGTAATTACTTTAATTTTTAATTAGTAAGAGGATCTTGTTTTTTTTCCTTTCGTAGTGCCCAAGAGGGAGGTTCCTCGGGACCCAACCAATTTTTCTAATGAAGGCAGGGGCGGATTTAAAGGTTCTTTAGTTCAGGAGAAGCGGTTGACCAAAATCAGACCAATTAGCAAAAAAAACGCCTTGAAAAAATTGAGTGCGTAACTGAGAAATCGCAAAAAATTCAAATGTTGGGTAATATGGAACCCCACCTCGGGGCACTTAAGTGTTAAGGAGTGACAAGGAAAACACACAGTGTGAGATGGCCTGGAGGTAGTTCTTAGGGTTGGCGACAGGTTGTTTGGTTTGGGGAGTGCGATGATATTTTAGCCCTCATTAGATCTTGGATAGGATGGTTGGTAAGGCCGCATGTGTTCGACCTCTTGGAGCCATTCAAGACATCGTGGGCCGCACTGGCCTCCAATCTTTAGTGGCTGATAGCAGAGGTTAAGCTCATCTAGTGAGAAGGATGTTGAACGTGGACCCGTCCACGGCCGGGGGCTAGACGAAGTTTGGTGTGACCTCGTTTTTAACAGAGCGAGTGTGATCCTAATCAATGTTTCTTGAAACGCCCATTTGCGAGGAGTTGTTCAGCGATTGAATTGGCAGTCACTGGACATTTCGATGGTTTGGAAATGCTGCCGGTGAGGCGGTTTACAGCCTTTCATGCCTTCCTGCTGGAGTGAAGTCGATTCCCTTGACCGTCTCATCCCAGCGCTCACGGCGTTTCCTGTGCCAAGCAGTCTGTCAGATCTGAAGCCTTGGAGGACGCTTCTTCCCCTGGGTTCATAATTCAGGAAAATTCATTGTAGAGAGTATCACTTTCCTTCATCCCAGGTGGGGTCTAACTGTGACGACAGTCACGTGGGATGGTCTTTTTGCTACGATTAATGAAGAGTTTACGACATTCGTGCAAAACAAATGCGCTTCGGCGTATTTTGTTTTTTGTTTTCACAACGCGTGGAACACGGGCTGTTATTCTTAATCATAAATCACACCCCTACCAAAGGAGGGAGTTTCCGTAACTGAGAACCATATAGGTCCCCTTTATAGGACACACTTATGAATTCGGAAACCCTTCAAGGTTATTCGTTAAGGGTTTCCGCATTCATGTGTGTCAGAAAAAAGTGTGTCGATGGGGCAGGTTACGGAAACTCACACCAAGGTACACGTTTAGATACGGAATCGTGGTTTACGCTTAGCTATAATAAACCGCTTATTACCAAAATATGCTTAGATATCTTCTTTACCCGTTCTCTCAGAGAAGAAGGGATGACACTTCCAGATGCTTGGCCTGCAGTAAAAGAGCAAGCAAGCAAGCAACACACAAATTAGTAAAGTACATAGGAATAAAAATTAATATAAAGGGAAAATATGACTAAGCAAGCAAATATTAAAGCATCTTAACCTTCGTTCACTCACACAGCCCAAATAACACCAATATGAGCATTCCCACCCGAGAAATGAAAACACAGAAAGCAATGCGATATGAGTGTGGCGCATATTTGCCAGGAGTTAGTCCCCTATTTATTTCCAATTCCAAATCAAGGTTTTCAAAATATTTATGTATCCAAATTTCAGTTTCTTTCCAATTCCAAAAGCAACCAGTAATATACTAAACCACTGAGGGGTTCCCACTCCTCAGCAATTTGCCAAAGAAGGTACCGCGGAATAAACAGGCTTAACTACACATTCGAAGTTCCTGTTATAATCCTAATGCACACTGCGACCAGTAATATAGTAAGCCGCTGTGGTTCCCACTCCCCAGCAATTTACCAAAGAAGGTACCGATCCATTAATATAGCCTAACTTCGCACTTGAAATCCCAATTAGATCCTTATTGGAATACATACAGATTTACAACAAGTTTAAGCAAATGCGCAATTTGCTAAAGGAACTGACCTATCCACTATCCTAACTTAAGTTACCATCCAATTTCAATTATTATATATTATGCTACAAGTTCAATTTTAGAGAAGGTTCAGATCCATCAAATGACCCAATTTCTTAAATTTCCCGCACAAAACAAGTATTCATAATCGTAAGATAAAACAACCTCCCAAAATTCTAATTACAAATTACGAAAGTCCTATGTTAAAAGAGCATAAGCAAAGATACTAATAAACCTTTAATACCTAAATTGATGTAATTAAAAGACCTTCTGCTGGTCTACCACACACCTGGGGGGGGGGATTTTATAATTGTCAACAAGCCCAGAAGGGCGCGACTAAACTCCCCGGTAGTAAATAGCGAAGTGAGCATTTCCAGGAAAGCCAGGCAGCTTCCCCGGAAATACAACACCCTGGTTGGTTGTGGAAGAGAAAAGACAAACGCTGTGGTACGCGTAGACACATCGAATGTTCTAAAATTACATTCAAATCCAAAAATGGCATGTCGTAGTGTTGAAGAACTTTTGAACATTTTGAATATATATGTAGACCCTAATTTAATTTGGTAAACCGTGGCCAAATTAGGATCCTAAAATGCAGCAGCATTCCCCTCTTTCCCTCTCCCCTCTTCCCCTTCCCTTCCCTCTTCATCATCATCATCATCAACAACATCATCATCATCATCATCATCATCATCACCATCATCATCGGATTTGCGGGAGCAATGTTGTTCAAACATTTATATTATAACAATCAATAACAGTTTATTCAAATTCAATTCTGTAGTCAACTGAAAGCCAATGGCGTTCCTTCAGAATTGGAGGTATGTGGCAAGTCTGTTTTTTTACAAAGTTAGAATCCTTGCAGCAATGTTTTGAATTCATTGTAAACACGCATGTTGATTTGTTGTAAGGCAGCCTATAAATAGGAGTCCATTATCAAGAGGCGTGAAAGCGTGAATTATAATTATGTTCAGTAGCACTATGGTTGCGATATTTGCTATTTTTGCCCAGATTCCGAGCTTTAGAAGAAGGCACAATCTGTGAATCACCAATCTCAATATAAGGAACGTTGACCTTTGATAATTGATGACACGAGCCAAACGGTAAAAATTAAGTTTTATCGTCACTCAAATTCAAAAGTTTTCTCTTATCCATTGTCTGTTTCAGTTATAATTCCAAATTTGTAGTACAAGCATTAGCATCGGTTTGTGACGAATTAAAGGAAAAAATACAATTAAGTGCCATCAGCATATTCGATCAATGTTGTTCAATTTTTCTTTCACTGATATTGAAGGTGGGTGACCTGATCGATAACCTTGTCCCCCACTTTACTCCATCAAACTGATTTTGGTATCAGATTACTGGAGTGAAATTTTAGGCCCAGGAAATGTTTCCTTTCGATGCTAAGAACAAAAATGTCTCCAAATGTGGTATACCACATTTATATTAACACACACTGTCCTATGGGCCAATTTAGTGTACATTTTTTATTCTACAATCCAAACTGCTGATGGACCGATTTAACGCTAAATATGTAATCAGATGTTTGGTGATATATTTCCATGGGAAATATGTTTTCTGGAGTATGGGCCTCAGGAGCCCTCCTCCTCCCCCCTTACCTGTGTTAAAGGTATTTATCAGCTTAATTATAATTATAGAAAGCACATGAACACCTACATATCTGCAAAAGCGATGAAAAAATTCGTAGTCGTCCTGTTGGAAGATTCACAAGGTCACTCAAATGATGTATCAACAGTAGAGTCACGGTGACTCTGAAAATACAAACATTAACCTTATAATTAGCAATATTTAAGTTTTTTATTCCGCTTGCCGGGAGAAACCATTTACCCTGCAAAATAATTGTTATCCCGTTAGCAATGTTCATCTCTGCAAAATTAATTTACGTTGTCAACCATGCTTGTCACCCAATGGCCTTCGCCGTTACTTGCGTTTTTGTTTCGGGCCGCGGCCAATGGCGCCCGCGTTGGGGTTCTCGTTCAAAGCGCCATCTTAGGGACGATTTTAATCATTCTCTGTCAAGAACAAAACCAAACAGAGAGGATTCACATTGCAATTTTATTGTAATCTTTTCGCCAGGCAATTCATTCATTTTATTCTTTAGTTACGGCTGCTGTTCATTTAATAACCTTTAGTATCGCTACTACTGACGATGGGTCGAAAAAAATAAACAAATAGGAAGCCCAAGAAAGGCCAGGGTCAGCGATCAAGTCTTGCGTACGCTACAACAAGCCGGTTCAAGTTCCGCCGTCATTTCGCAAGGTGCGACAGGATCGGTTTCGCGCGTGGCACTGTAAGACGACCCCGCAGCCAGACGCGGGCGATTAGAACAGATGGTTGATGTTTCTCAACAGCGGGGACAAGGATCTTCAAGAGGGAATTCGTTGCCTCAACAACAACAGCAACAAGAAGGTCAGCAGCGTCAAATGAGTGCGTTGAATCAAGAATTGGGTCAACAACATTCAGTTCCGCGAGTGGCAGAATCCACAACCAATTGCAAACCAACCAACCAACCAAACTCCGCAACCCCACCACCCAAATACGTTGCAGATCATCAAATCAACAACCAAGTGCGCAGTGCGCCTCAACACACTTGGTTCATTAGCGGATCGTTTTGCTACAGGTACTTGTGGTTTTAAAAAATCAAATTGTCATGCTATGTCTAGTCAGAGTAGTATCAAAACTTGGTTAATAACCCTTTTTCCCCAATTCCAAACCAGTTCATGTTAATTCAAGCTCTATTTCAACAAACAGTTTGTGTGGCTTAGTATTCTCTCCGATTAGTAAGTGAATTCAATTAGTGGCAAGTTAAATCAATAGTTACAAACTTTCCACAACATAAAGCATGCCACAACACCATGGGTTTAAAACTCATATATCAACTTCATTGATTTCTATGGGCCTGTGTTAAATACTAATGTCAATACTAATTCCACTTGTAGATCCAGCATGCCACAAAACCCTGAGTGTAACAACGCCATTAGCAACTTCATTGATTTTTCTATGCCTGTATTAAATTCTAATGTCAATACTATTCCCCTTGTATCCAGCGGAATGTTGTTACATCTTTTGTGTCCACATTACAATCCATATGAACCAATTTACAACACTCTAAATTCGTCTTGTGGTATTTGGTGCTAATATCCTACATGCGTATCCTCTTTAATAAATCCCATTTTTTGTCTGCTCGTAGTGCAATTGATTAATACTAGCAGACGGTATAGCCCTGGAGCTAGCACCCATTTGTAAAACACATCCTCAATTCAAAGGTTGAGTGATTAAATAATGTTTGCCAGACTGACCGGAACCCCCTGAAACGTGATTCTTAAGTAAGTGGCCGCAAGTGGGGCCTTAATGAGAGGGGGCCAAAACAAGTTTTGTACAGGGGTCAAATTTGTAAATTGATCCAAGCAGGTTGAAAAGCACACCAGGTTATGTGTGTCCTAACCACAAACCACAGATTCAGAAAAGTGGTATATTTTGTAATATGATAAACAGCCCTAAAGTTTCAGAGTTAATGGCTAAAAACAGCAAAAAAACCATAATAAGGGTCCAATTTCATTTGTACAGGGGTAAAATTTTAAAAGTTCTCCGTTTTGGATAAAAAATGTGTAAAAACAAATTATTGGTGGAGTTCAGAGGATTAAAATAGGAATAGTTTTTTGACTGTCTTACATGCTTAGTTTCCAGGTCAGGGGGAACAGAAGGTCAACTTCCATTGCATCATGGTGCGTGATCTTTGTTACCCCCCTACTTTCTAAGCCAGCATTTGAGACACCAAACTATTCTTAATTTTATCCTATGAGCTCCACAAATAATTTGTGCACCATTTTTATCCAAATCGGAGCCGTTTTAAAATTTGACCCCTGTACAAACTGAAATTGACCCGTTTTATTGAATTTTTGCTGTTTTAAGCCTATAACTCTGAAAACTTTAGGCTGTACATATTACAAACTATACCTTTTCTGAATCCTTAATGGTTACAACATACATGGTGTGGCTTTTTCCACATGATTGTGGTCAATTTAAAAATTTGACCCCTTAAAAACTTTGTTTTTGGCCCCCTCTCCTTAAGGCACCACTGGCGGCCCTTAAGATCACGTTTTTAGGGGTTCCTGTCCGTCTGTCAACATATTTAATCACCCAAACCTTTTGTACTTGAAGATGTGTTACAAATGTGGGCTATCTCCTGGGTTATTAACTTCAGGGTTACCTTTGAATGTGAATGTCAATTCTTCTCTTTTGTCTGATGCGCAAGTCATTCAACAACAACAGTTAAACTTAACACCTTTGGTTTCAGTTTCAGCCCTTTAGGAATTGGTATTCCTCAGAATATCAATCAAAATTGTCAATGGTGAATTCGTTGACTTTGCCTATATTTTTTCTGCTTTAAAAAAGTGAGCCTAACCTGCAATTCAAAAATGATGACCAAAGTGTTGCCAATTGTCTCAATCATAGCGGTGGTCAATTGTTTGTGGGTCTAATACAAGTCGAAGGCTCTAGGTGTCGTTGGGGGTCACGGGTTCAGTCTTCCATCAATGCTGGACAAGTGCTTTTTGGTGTTTATGCTTCCATTTCTGTTAGAGGCGGCACCACTAGAGGACTTCAAGAATTACTAAAAAATATACTCATACCATCGCCCAGCAGCATCGCGATTCGGTGGTTGGGGTTGGCGACTCATACGATCAACAGTTTAGAAATGGACCGCAACAAAATTCAACCTCACAGGCTGGGCAATTATAGATGGGGAGTTATGGTCCTTGTATGTGCGTTACGCAGGGGTAGGCCATTCAGTAATCGTATGGGGAGACCTAGAAGGGGGGTTTTCAGGGGGGTTTTCGTCAACAACAAGGTCTCAAGATTTTCAGTCCAGGTTTTGCAGGGGAAAAATCGTCTGCTTCGATTTCAACAGAGGATCTTGTACTCGGAGAGAGTGCATGTATTCCCACAGGTGCCTCAAACTACAAAGAAGGTGGTCATGGGGCTTCAGCTTGCAGAAAAACAGGGAACTAGTTATGGTCCATCATCTCAAGGTCAAGATTCTCATGCATTTGTGTTGTGCAAGTACCCGTCGCCTATCATTCCCCTTATGCACATGTATTTCCTAATTCCTTATATTGTGGATATCTAACCCTGATAAACTTCTGCTAGTGTGATCTAAAAAATTGGGTTATTTGGGCAGGCGAATTGCGAGAGAAACTCCTTTAAGTCTGGAGCTATACTACCCGATCGGGCTTTGGCTAAATTAGAGAGTGAAATTAAGCTTAACGAATAGCGGGTCCTTCAAGTTAAGCCCTCTATCAGAATTTAATATCGTCTCAATAGGGTTTAGTACCTAAGGCTGAACCTGGTAAATTTAGACTTATCCAGCATTTGCCTTTTCCAGAAGGGGAGTCATTAAATGATGGGACATTGATTTGCGGATGTTTTGCAAGTGTATAATAATTGCCAGTTTTTTAGATACCCCGCAGTTAAACTAGTTGTAGCTTGGAGAGGGGCGGTTTTGATGTCCAAAGCAGATATACAATCAGCCTTCAGACTTCTTCCGGTTCATCCCGCCGACTTTGATCTTCTAGGCATGAAGTTAAACATCAATACTTGTTGATAAAGCCTTTGCCAAGGGGTGCGTCCTGCTCAAACCCGCTCTTTTTTGAAAATTTTCTACTTTTTTAGAATGGTTGTTAAACACGAGGCAGGGACCGGATAGGGTGACGCACTATGCTGAATGATTTCTTTCTGACATGTGTTAGCGATGATGCAAGTAATTTTATTTTAATCTTTTCAAGTTTAGTTTAGTTTTTGAGTCCGTTTGCAATAAATTAGGTGTTCCATTGGCTCAAGAATATCTGTGTGTTTCGTCATCTACAAAAATCCCCACATATTTAGGTTTAGAAATGATTCATCAATCAATTTGGTTTGCTATTCCTTTAACTAAGTTAGCTGAATCAAATCAAAGTTCAAATTTGCTGAAGTCATAAAGGTCACGGTAGGGAATTGCAATCTGTGATTGGCTCGTTATCTTTTGTGTGTAAGGCGGTATCTCCAGGAAGAGCTTTCTTGCGTTGCCTAATTGATTTAACATGCGGTAATAAGAAACCTGGTTTAAAATCAATTTATCTGAGGTGCAAAAACGCGATTTGAAATGTTGGATGTTATTTTCTAGAACATTTCAATGGCTCTGCTTTTTTGTTCCCAGATCAGGCATGGGTAGACGAACGGATATTCAGCGATTTACTGATGCGAGTGGTGGAATTGGTTTTGGTGGTTTTTTAAATGGGAATGGTTTTCAGGGCAGACGGGTTGGGGGCCTAATCTTTCCTTATACCATTCATTTTTCCATCTGCTTGGCTGATTTTTTTCCAATTGTAGCAACAGTCGTTATATGGGGGATCAAGTACGGGGTAAAGGTCGGTTGTAATCCGGCTGGCGTTCACTGAATATGGTTGCAGTGGTTTCGATAATTAATAAGTCAGTCTTCAAATGTCCTCACATTATGAAGCTTGTCAGATTTTTCGTGGTGCCAAATGTTTAAAACCAAATGTCGCTTTTTTGCTAAGCATATTGCAGGCAACAAATAACACGCTGATGCTCTTTTCACAGCTTCCAATGGTTTTCTATTTCGGGGAGCAGCACCATCAGCGGCTCCAAGGAGCTCACCAGTGCCAATTTTCTTGGCATCCTATCTCTAGAAAATAGTTCTCATTGATTTTTAATGCTTCTTTAGCGCTCAACATGGGTATCGTACAGGAAATGTTTTTAGACAATTTCTAAATTTGTGCGCTTTTTCAATCTGGGCATAGTTGCCAATTTTTCAGCATCACGTTTTAGCATCTATTTCGTTTTTGGTCCTTAAAAGGTAATGCAACCTTCCTTCTATCAATGTCCATATTTCTGCACTGTGGCTTTTGCCCACCAAATTAAACGGATGGGGTATCCTACAATACAATTTTTTGGTTAAAAAATTAAAAGAGTCTGCAAAGACTCAACCCACGTTTTGATTCCAGCTTTCCAATTATTCCCTCTCTTATGGCTAGATTGTTAATCTGTTGCCATCTCTTTGTAACTCCTCTTATGAGGTTGCATTGTTCAAATCAGGTTTTCTGTTGTCCTTTTTTTGGTTTTTATAGGATAGGGTGATTTACGACACCAAGAAAGTCTATTTTTTCGAGCGGTTTGGGCATTTGATGGTCGTTTAAAATTTTAGACTCGTAAAAAAAATTCTTGGAAATACCTTAAGATTCTCGAAAACAGATCAAAGGTCAAGCTGATAGTAAAAGCTCAGCATTTTGTGTATTCCCAGTTAAAATGCTAATGTTTTTCAATTTTACAGATCCGTCCATGCTTCTGGACCTTTATTTATTCATTTTGATAAGGTCCCCTCTTCTCCTTTCAGTTTCAACCAAATTTAAAGAAAGGATTTCACGGCTTGGTTAAGTCATCTTCATTTTCTTTTCTCATAGCTTTAGGATTGGTGCGGTTACAGCAGCGCTTTGGCTGGGTTTTCAGCGTTCAAATAAGGAAATGGTAATGGAAAACGGTCAGCCTTTCAATTGTATTTAATTAGGCCTCAACCTTCATGGTAGTAATTAACGCGTACCTTGTAACTCTGTTTGTTTAGGCCGTACTTGTAACTTTATTTATCTGCATTGGCTCCCACTAAAACTGCGCATTCCAGGTAGTACTGGGAAAATGCTCAACATGTTTGTATTCATTGTTTCCCCCCTTTCAATCCTTTCCGGTAGTCACCTGTCCAGATTCTGTGGCATTCGCTTGCAGTTTTACATTTCATAAAAATAATCTTGTGCCTTTAATTACAAATTTATATTCCCAGTATGCGCCCGGAATTGCCCTAATTCAATGTTTACTTCTTTTCGGTAGTCGCCTGCTTAGTTCTTGTGGCAGTCGCTTGCAGGAAGTTTTTACCCTTTTTGTGTACCTTTCATTTGATTACTATATTCTAGGGTAATTGCTGGGATTGCTCATTTAATTAATTTGAAAATAGGTCCCCCCCACTTTTTTCTTAAGGCACACATTTTTCTCTTTCTGCATCATTTTATTGCGGCATAGGCAGGTTTTTAAGTATAGTTTCGTCGGGTTCTCTAACATTAACTTGTCTTTTGAATTTTGAATTAGTCTCTTTAAGGCCGTTGTGGTAGTCCATAAGGTTATTAAATGGAACATTTTCGATTTTGTTCCGTCCTAATCTATCTTTTTCGTTCTTTCAGAACGCAATATGCGCACGTGGGTTGTTGGGATTCTATTGTTTGCCTGCCTGGAGACGAAACGTACAACACTACATTGTGCAGGACAAACTGTGTGGAATGGCATTCCACCAGCCAGGTGCAAATTGTGCCGGATAAAAGTGAACAGACTAAATAGATGCTTATACCGTAACCCATTTCCTACTACAATCATCCTTCATGTATGTACAAACGAATATTTAAAAGTCCTACTTGGGAAACTAGAAATAGAGTGGAGGAAAATTTGACTGGTATAAGGGCCTTACTTCCTAACACAACGCCTCATTTGGTCTGATATCATTGAGATATTAGCTTATTCTGAGGAGAAAAAAAAAGGGGCAGGCAGAAATGGTGTCCGTAATAGGAACAGTATGCTCAACAAAGTCTGTAGGGGTAAATAATCATTCTAACTTCTCATGTGATATGTCATTCGAAGTGTTTCCGCCCGAGATGTCGACATCGACAGGCCTATGTATGAGTATGACGCCGCACCCAACGGAAGTTCTGGTTGGTTGAATTAGAGGCAGAATTTCTTAAATGCCCTGGTCTATTTTAATTGCAAATCCCAGGGCTTTCTCATATCCAGCATGCTCAGCGATAATAAATAATGCCATTGGCATGCTTGCCAGGTAGGGAGGGGGTTATGCCAAAGCAGTTTCGTGCTTTTAATATCAAGTAACGTGTATGGCAGTCTTTGTCATTAGTCACTTATATTGCACATGTATCTGTACTTACATACTCCAGATTGTAACATCTTTCAGGTATTCACTTGATAGCGATCGCTTGTGTATTCACCTTGGAGCTGGTTTTATTTTCACATTTGTGTTGGCAGGGTTTCAGTTCGCCATAATTCTTGCTTTGTTTTGATTAAAGCCTAAATTTAACTACGAACAACTTCCTCCTTAGGTAGTCGCCGATATGGTTTGCTTTGAGTATTTGCGTCCAAGCTAGGTGTTTGGCAATTTTGCTCCTTCTAACGAACAACCTTTTCTCATGTAGTCAAACCTAATTTGCGTTGAGTATTCACATCCATGGCTAGGTTGTTTGGCAATTTTTGCACTTTGCTTTTTAATTTTATAAGTCCGCGCATGCATTTCTGGCTTAAACTTTCGCCTCCACAGGTTTCGGCAAGGTGAAGTTGAACAGAGTAACACATCTGCTTGCTTTTCCCATGTTATTTTTCATTTGAACAATTATGGCTGAACCCCCTGATTTACAATTGCTCTTGGATTTAATAAATATGATCCTCGTCTTTGCGTTGAACAGGAGTGCATAAAAAATAGTCGTCCTTTTGTCATTATTTGTCTGGGGGTAATAACTTTAAATAACGTTATTCATTGCAATATTTAGTTCCAGTTAGTTAAATCAAATCATTTTTTTATACTTAATACTAACACTTTTAAAAATACTACACTCAGAGGACCCTGTACGCTTGACAGATTTTGAAAAAACTAGATTTCGCGGTTTCTCGCTTTCCATCGCTATATTCCAAATAATTTAAGCTTTTGGCCCTCCATGACCTTTGACCTTGGACATTATCCTTTGCCCTAATCAACCTTTGTTATTATTATAATGAAGTGATCCCCATGGTGCACCTATGACCAAGTTTGGTTCCAATTTGCACTTCAACTTTTCATTGAGATCATTTAAAAAAAAACTTAACATTGTGGTGCACATACACACATACACACACACACACACACATACCACTCCACAACAATTGCAAGTGGTCTTGCCAGCTATGGTAGCTGGCGGCCCACACAAATAACACTGAATCCAAAGAATTTTAAGCAACACGTGACGATTCAGAATATTTACTGATATTTCGATTAGGTTTACTGCCAAGGGCGAACACCTTCCGAGTTCTTTTTTCTATCAACAAAATGGTGATAAATGACAGTGTATCCAATATTGAAATTTAGTATTGATTTTTAAAGGTTGACGTGGTTTCACAAGTAAAGGAATTTATCAAGAAATTATAAGACATTACGAACACTTTCTTGTGGGATATGGCTATTCTCAACTGACGTGTTAAACGAAAGGCAGATTTTAATTATTTGATATTATCTAATAATTACAGCTACTTAATATACACACCTAACGATTTGTTCACTGATTCTGTAGCTTGGTCAACCTAATTCAGCCCAAGCTAAAAAAATCGTTACAGCAGCAACAAATTTCAAATACACCTCTTTTTGTACAAAGTACACATTTTTTGACCCTCGAAAGAATAAAATATCACATCACAAATGTTGTCATTACATTACAAGACCTACCTTTCGTCTTGAATTGCCTTTGCCAGAGTCCTGTCAGTATGATGTAGGAGAAGCTACAAACAATGGTGGAGCTATGAAATGTATTGGGTATAGAGTGCGCCATCGGGCGCAAGCAATTCCTCCAAAAGGCATTAGTTTAAAAGCAGATCTTGGTGGCTGGTAAATGATGGAGGTTATTCTAAATCAAAATTGAGAGGAATTAAGGGGTTTCCATGAAATAAGAATTCATGTAAAAATCTAGAGAAGTCATCCAAACGCAGTAAGCTACAACGCATGAGTCTCCAAATTCAAAAGATGGCGGGTATTCTCATCAGGCAGCGGCCGCCAGACGACAACTTTAGCCGGAGAAAAGGAGAGAAAGAAATTTTATGGAAAAATACACAAACTATGTAAAAATCGAATCCCATAATTAATTTAAGGGGCATTCGTGATCCCACAACTCGCCCCCAGACCTTACCGCAAAAAAGTTGCGATTTTTATATAATCTGAACCATTCGTAAGCCACTGTACTATCTTACGTGTAAATTCGCTCGTATCTGTAAGAAATCGCCCAATTAAGTTGTATTTTCGTCAGTAAAGGCCCGAAACTCAAAGCACGGTGGTCTATGGGACCCGTGGGAACACAAGCAAATGCTCATAACCACCAAAACCGCACGATCGGGATCAGCTCAAACTTTGATGAATACACTTTTCTTGGATATCTAGTGAACCAATGAAAAACAGAAGGTGCTGGAGTCACGGAATGCACCTTTAAGATTAAGTTGCCTAAATTTAATGTTATCTAAATTAAGTAAATTGTACCTAAATTAAGTTGTACCTAATTATTTATGACGTTCTGATTGTTACATAATTATGTATTCCTGTGTACGAAAAAACCAAAATTTCCGCCTTTTTTCCGTACATTTCGGCAGGGTCTCGATTTTTGTTCCGATTGTTTGGTATTCACTCTAATGTATGTATCATTTAATTCATGTGAAACGTTACCTTCGTTACCACGTAGTTACAAGCACTGGTTTATCGCAAGCCACCAAACGGCCATCACGTATTGCTGCAACCGTTGCGAGAAAAGTAGCAAACGCGTTGCGACATTTCGGCAACGCGTTGCGACATTTCCGCAGCGCGTTGCTGTGTCGGCCAATTAAAATAACGATTCTGTTACGGATTTCAAAAATAGGACCCACAACGCGTTGCTTAGATACTTGCAAGCGTTGGCCTTGCACACCTTCCACAACGCGGTGCGAGCTGCACAAACGGCGTTGCAAGCTTCACACCGCGTTGTTAAGGTTAACAAGCCATACTCGGGGTCATAACGTATTGCCGACAACGGTGTGGAGAACGTCACACGCGTTGCACAGTCGCACGCGTTGACATTCTGGCAACGCGTTGCGACATTTCAGCCAACCCCGTTGCGGTGCGGCCAACCTCAATCATGAATTTCTGTGGAGTATTTTCAAAAATATTAAAATCACACGCGTCCTGCGACCTTCACACCGGTTTGCCGGAAAACCCTTCACAAACGCGTTGCAGAATACGTTGTATGACCTTATCGCCTTCACCAACGCGTTGTGGTGAAGGTTACAAACGCGTGTGCAGCTCGCAACGCGTGGTGATGGCTTGCACAAACGCCGCGTTGTTGAATGAAAGCCCTAAGGGTAATAACGTATTGCGCAACGCGTTGTGGATACATTTTTTGAAATACGTCAAGAAATTCTTGACTTTGAATTGGCTGACGCCGCAACGCGTTGCAGGAAATGTCGCAAACGCGTTGCTAACTTTTCTCAACGCGTTGCGGGCACCCCAATACGTTATGACCCTTATGGCTTGTTAACCTTAGCAAACGCGTTGTGAAGCTTGCAACGCGTTTGTGAAGCTTCGCAACGCGTTGTGGAAGGTTTCGCAACGCGTTGTGAGGGTTCGCAACGCGTTGCAAAGTATCTAGCAATCGTTGTGGTGCTATTTTTGGATCTACGTCACCAGAAACTTGCATGATTTTATTTGGCCCGACACAGCAACGCGTTGTGAAATGTCGCCACGCGTTGCCGAAATGTCGCAAACGCGTTGCTACTTTCTCGCAAGCGTTGCAGCCATACGTTATGGCTTTTATGGCTTGCCATACTGGTTCACCTTCGGTTTCCAAATTTCAGCATTGGAACCCCGTGGTCCGCATGCCGTACTCCGTGGATGTGATTGTCATTGGATATTTGTTGGATAATCTGTGAAATGAATCAGCAGAACCGTCGACTGTTGATCCCTCCGGAACAATTTTTTTTCAAGTAGGGAAAAAGTATTATGGATGATGTTTCAAAACGACCTGGGTTATTCCGTGTGTGGATATATATTCCTACAAAATCTTAAATCAACGGTCTCCGGACGTTCCTCAAATAGACGCTATTCACGCCTCGGCATTTTGTGACGAAAACTTTAGCTTGGGGGGTTCACGCAAAACGTTCGATTAGTATTATAAAAGTGCGCACCAATGCCCCCCGCACTTACTTCGCCGTATAAGGAGCGGCAGATTGACAATCATCCATGTCAGACTTTATTTCCAAAATGGTCGAAGCTGATGAACTCGTCTGCCAGTTGTAGGTTTTTTACTCTTATAAATAACAGACTAGCCAAAAGTAATCCTTACAGGATACTGGGTGCTGTGTCTTATTTTATTGTGTTGTCGACTTGACATCTGGAGAACAGCCAATGTCAGACGATTGTTTGTAGAAAGAGTCTAATGTATCTGTTGTTCGGTCGGATGAGGATACGGACTAGAAAAAGCGTGTGGAGAAATAAGGAGCGTCGACGAGCTCGCTGAGGCGCAGGTAGCTAAGGGGAAAATGTTTACGCCCAAGGCCCCTTAGTACTAAATTTCAGATCAAGAAATGTAATTATCCAGGCGACCCTCAGTTATAAAATGATCCTTATACATCCAGACATTGCTGTGTTAGTGGGTAAAAGAGGCTCGCTTAGCGCTCGGTATAATGGTTGATTCCCTGCTCAACCCCAATCCTGGTGTTGTTGTATTTGTCAATTTATCGTTAAGACCTATTTACATTTTATAAAACATTTGATTAAAAGAAACGAACTTTTTACTACCGCGAAGCCCAAATTTGGTTGGCCACTTCATAGCTGATTAAATGATTGGAACACTGGTGTAACCTATAAATAAATCGTTAACCCATGGTCAAAGTGTTGTTTTTTTTCAAAAACTCCATTTCATTAAATAGGGGGACCCTCCAAGTTTTTAGAGATGAGATTCAATCGGCAGAGGGATTGGAACGTTGCTCAAATTGATAAGCTTCTCCAACTTAGGACTAATATCTTCGATAGCAAAATAGATCGATTACAAACCGCGGGTTCTCCTGTAGGTGGCCTACACGAGGAGGTGAGGGGGCACTTCCATGCGGTTGAGCAGAATGTGCTTGGGATTTTTTCCTCTTAGACCCCCCTTTGTTCAAAGTGGCTTGTACCCAATGACACCCTTTTTTAAATTTTCAGATACTCAACGATCACCATTTTCTTGTTTCCCGCTACCCACTGTTTTCACAACACCCAAATAAAAAAAAAATCCACTTTTCAAAAGAATTTTAACACCCAAATTCGCAGGTTCGAACCCAACTCTGCTCATTTTTGAGAAATTAATTTTGTCGAATTTTGTTAAAGTGAAATGGACAATCTCCGTCTAAGTTAACTACGGAAAAAATCGCCCCTCCGGGGTGGCTACAAACACGTTGCTGAACAAACCCCGTAATTCTTGAGTTATGTCGTTGTGTGCTTTCACTCATGTTATTAATGCTGTACGCTTATGTCATTAACAAGAAGTAATTACCAGGACATTATTAATTTCAAATACACCGTTGCTCAGAAAGTTGGAATAGTTTTTTGCTCAGACACAATCTTAAAACGTATTTCTATTTGAACGCCTCAGTAAATCATAATTATTAGAGTAGATGAATGGTTGCATAATAAGTCCCCACTACCCAGGTGAAGTGAATCCATGCATAATTTTGAATTACGTAACGTAATACCTTTTGTTGGGAGCTATAAAAGGCCAGACGTCTGTCTTTTGTTCCTTTTACCTGCTCCAAGCCTGTGTGCAACGAGCCCGCATTTTCAGAGATGGTTGTTACCTTTACAACAAAAACTGACACAGAGGTTCCCTAGGCCATACCTCGCCCAGTAAACACATAACATTTTCATAACATTTTTCAAAGGTCGTATTAATATTTTACGAAAACATTTGTTTGAGAATGTTTGTGAAACATTATAAAAACGTTTTACAATGTTTTTACGATGTTTTAAAAATGTTTGCTTAAAATGACTTTCAAAAACGCATTGCCGATTAATTTATAACTTTTCATCAAACATTAAGACAACATTTCTCAAACATTACTACACACTATCGTAAGCCTTTGTTATAGAGATATTATAAGAACATTTGATTCTTAGATACAGTAAATGTTTTAGAGATGTTGCTGAAATGCTTTTCTGCTGACATTTTCCTGATGTTTACAAAACATTTAAAAAACGTTATCAAGATGTTGTTTTCATTTTAATGTTTATGAAACATCTTGGAAATGTAATCAAATATGATATCGATATTGTTTTAAAAACATTGCAACCGTAAACTGTATGGATATCCGTATATATCACATTATAACGAAAACATGTTTATGATGTTAGGCAAACATTTTTATGATGTTAGGCAAACATTTTTATGATATTAGGCAAACATTTTTATGATGTTAGGCAAGCATTTTTGTGATGTTAGGCAAACATTTTTATGATGTCAGGCAAACATTTTTTTATTATGTTAGGCAAACATTTTTATGATGTTAGGCAAACGTTTTTTTTATGATGTTAGGCAAGCATTTGATAAAATATCATGATATATATATATATACGCATGTCTAACCCGCAGGAACACTAGATAGTAAAAATAACTGCAACAAAAACAAAAACATCTTGGTTACACACCAAAAAATATATTGAAGGTTTGCTTAACTAAACAAAACATAAATACCCAAACAAATGCTTTATATATTTAAAATAAGATTGTTAGGTAAGTAGGTAGTCGTGGCTTGGTGGATACTGCATTGGACTTTCACGCAAAAGGACAAGGTTCGAATCCCGACAAGGTAAGTGATAACATTTGCTCCTAGTAGGTAACATGTGTTAAATATTCGTTGAGACAAATGCTAACAGACTCTGAGTAACAGCAAAGAAGAAGTTAGTTGTTTCTCACGATAATTAACTTTAATTAATTACCTGCATGTTTGATAAAATGTTTTTAAAATATCTTGGTAACATCTGAAGAGAATGTTTTGCAAAAATGTTTTCATAACCAAGTTCCAACCATACCTGTTGATGTTTTTTAAACATTATTAACAAACATTTTCATAACATTTTTAGAAATATTTTTAGAACGTTCACAAAACATGTTTGTGTTTATTGGGCGTCCAACGGCATTGTCAATACACCGAAGAGTGCTTGCACTCCGACGAGAAGGATACAAACAATCCAAAGTCGTTGATTTCCTCTTGATATCGCAGAGTGTGGTCTGTAAAATCCTCAGACACCATATCATCGAGAGGTGGGTCATTTGAGGCCACGAAAATCTCCAGGACGACCACGATGACTACTAGACGAGATGATCGCCGACTGCTTAATCTGTGCCCTAGAGCCCGGAAAATGCCAACCAGCCGTCTTCGTCATTTGTGGAGAAGACAATATGGAATCAACGTTTCCCGCCAAACTGTAAATCGGAGATTGCTTCAACATGGTTATCGAACAAGACGAATGACCAAATGCCCACGTCTAACCGTTCACCACAGAGTTGGTTGACTTTGCTGGGCTGTGGAGCACAGAAGATTACAGCTTGGACACTAGCGACATGTTGTCTTTATGAACGAGAGCTGCTATATCCTTAACCATCAAGATGAAAGACAAAGGGTTCGTCGATTACGTGGTGAGAACCACCGAGATGACTGTATTCAGGAATTGACTCAAGGTGGTGGCGGCTCAGTGATGGTATGGGCCTGTATTCATTATGGAGGAAAATCGTCACTGGTGGTGCCAGATGGAAACATGAACGCCGTCGTGTACCTGGACATTCTGGAAAACCACTGCCTGCCACATGCAAGAAGGGTTATGCAAACAATTTTCGGCTGCAAGACGACAACGCCACGCCGCACAGGGCCGCTGTAGTGAGACAATTTCTTGAGGCAGAGGGGTGGAGCAGATACCATGGCATGCTTGCTCCCCTGATTTGAACCCTATCGAGCATGCCTGGGATGCCTTAGACCGAGCCATCAATGAGAGGGACAATCTTCCTCAAACTCTACAGGAGTTAGCTCAGGCTCTGACAGATGAGTGGGACGCTCTGCCCATTGACATCATAAATTACCTTGTGGACAGTATGCCGCGACGTCTTGACGCACTGATTCATACCAGGAGTGGCCATACTCGATATAAGTGACTGATAGACATTTAAAACAGTAACTAATTGAACATTTAGTGCATTAAATTAACCCAAAAATGTGTTATCTGTAAAACTGACTGATGTGAAACTATTGTAAACAAATCTAAATCTGCTGTTCAAAATACCCTTATTTCTTTCAGGTTAAGGACACAGTTCGTAAAGTGTTAATTGTGGACTATGTTCATGTGTTTATTGTTGAATAAGACAGACAATCAAGTATTTTGAGTATACACCCTATATACATAAATAATCACACATTGTAGAATAATCCATAAAAGTGGTAAAACAATGGGAAACATGGCCGCAACTATTAATAATTGAATCTTTGAACTTTGCAACTCTTAATTTTTAAGCATTCCAAATAAACCACCGTTTTGATATTGGTCTTCAAATAAAGCCCTCTGCGTGCATATTCTTCTGCAACATGTACAACGACTTGTGTGAGTGTGTAACTCCTTTTGGTAATCCAGTGAGTCCCCTACTTACATATTATGTAAGGAAATCAAAGTCATGGTTATCAAAAACGTAACTTTCAGTTCTCAGATCATATGAGAATTAAAGTTTGGTGACCCGTCGACACCTCGCCCCCCCCCCCTTACTCCATCAAATGGAGATTTTGGGTATCATAGGAATGTTCATATTTTTTTCCTCATTACCCCAATTAACTTTAGGGCCATCAGTGTTTCCCTTTGATTTTTTTAACGAAAACTTGTCCCACATTTATTAACACACACTGTCCGAATGGGCCAATTTAGTACCATTTTTTGCTTCCATTCAAAATTTGTAATCATAGCTTTTTTTTTTTGGTGATATGCTTCCACGTGATGGAGAAAAACATCTGAAAATAAGCTTTTCTTCGCAAGCAGTGCCGCGATTACGTAACGCCGCGTTCATAACCGTAGGCCGATTTTTTTCAAAATGGTCTTTAAATGAGCGACAAGATTCAAAGAAAAAAAGTCGTGTAGTTTCGGTGTGAAAAAATAACAAAATAGGTGAGATACGGACAAAAAAATTGCCGAGGGCGGATTCCGCCCCCCCCCGGGCCTTTTAGGGTTAAATACCTCAATTGGGTACTTAGTGATTGACTAAATCAGAGTTTAATGGACCTCAAAATCCCTTTGGGGTTGTTATTTATCTTCTCACCGAGGTGAAACAGACGATGGCGTTATCATCCATGTCCACCTTCTGACAAGCTTCAGTCAATTTGGTTGTTTTCTTCCCATCTCAATAACGGCCTCATGAGAGCACACCTCTTCAATAATCGGATAAAATAAACACCAAATAACCACCAATATGGCAACATTGAATAGTGAGGTTGCTCGTTTTTATATTACTGTCTGCAGGCTCCGTAAACAATCTTCAAATGCAAATGGCATATGAGAAAGAGTCTGTTTACCAAGACACCAAGCAAAAATATTAAAATATGTCTAATGACGAGTCCTTTTTTAAAAATTTTGACAAAAAATCCCAATGGGAAGGAACAAAAAATAAAGCTTCATCCCTTTCCCGAATACGCCAGTTGGGTACTATTTTCATGCAAGTCATTAGAGCTACGTCCCCTTAGGAGTACTATGGGTGTGTTAATTCATTTCGTGCTTTTGATTTTTTTACATCAAGCATATGTGCGAGTAGGTTGTAAAGCCAAGCCTGACCCTCCCCCAGTTGACAAACCTGTTGAAACTTCAAGATGCTTGAATTCACGTTTAACGAACATTTTTTGTTGGAAGATTTATGGTAGGAATAGAGTTGTATCAAGACATTACTATGGATTTTTCAATGACGGCGTACATAAAGAAAGACCATGTATGCAAAGGATGCTGAAAACCGTTTATGAACATTTTATGTCATTCAACTTTAACATTCTTACCAGCCAGGAATAAATTACAGGCTTACTACATGACATAAACAGCGTCTAAACTAAGAATTCACAAAACCTGGATTTTCGGTTCCAGCTTTATGACCGTATCTCAACATAGGTGTACTGAAACGAGAAATAATGGGTATATTGTGAAATTGGGTCTATAATATCATGACAAGAATTCTTGTGTTAATACGTGACGACACCTTATACATGGAGGAGCACCATCCATGGGGTTTAGGTCCACTTTTACCAAAAAAGTATCCCCTTTCTCGTATTCCGCACCCCCCCCCCAAAAAAAAATCCTACGTACGGCCCTGGCACCATCGAAAGAGACATAGTGAACACCGGTGGGAAGACGCCTGCGAAGTAAGTGCTGTCAAAAAACAGTGGAGCCTTCATTACCTCATGTGCATCAGCGTACCCAGTCGGGGTGCGGAGGCAGCGCGGGCACCACGGGGGTTTGCCATAAATTATACAAAATCAGCCTATTTTTACTATATTTTTACAATATTTTGCGGTCCCCCGCACCCCGACTGCACCCCACTACGCCCCTGATGTGCCAGTGAGCACGACACGGGAGTAACTATAGTAGATTTCAAAATAAGTGTGACCTCATTAAAAGTTTTAGGTCTGTCCATTCACCGTGAGAGGTAAGAGGAATTATTTTAATGGCCACAGGTAAAAAAGTTTTTGATACTCATACAATATATAGTTATGTAGCTAGTAATTAAATGTTGACCTAAAATACATTATTTCACATCTAAGATAGATTGCATGTTTCAATTGAAGTATCAGGATGAAAACATCAGCAATTATTTCATTAAACGTTGTTATTTGAACATTAACTTACTGCAAAATGTCATTATCACAGCATTGGAGAAATAATGCATTCTTATATCGATGCACACATAACACAACTAAGTTTTTATTTGGTCATCAAAAATGGGCCAACCTTGATTAGCGCAAAGCCGATTTGACATCCCGGCCAACAATGGCATAAGTCCTATCATTAACAGACTATTGTATAACTGAATGCATCAGTTTCCAGTAAGCCGATTTTGTACAGTAACTTTGTACCAAGTTAATATACCATGGTCACAATGTTTTGTAATGGCAAACAACAAAGGCCTAGTCTCTGGATGGCCGGGGATTGAACCCCATATCAATATCGTCCCGTCCAAATATGTAAAAAGTAGTCTCACTTAATTTGAAATCTACTTTAACAAAATAAAAAAATCCTCATACATGTGCAAAGATGTCACAAACAACTTCTATTCTCGAAAGGGGAATCATAGTCCGAGCTCCATAGACAACAACAGAATAAAGCGTGAAACTAATGTTGCGTGAAGAGTCAACTGAATCGAGTGCCCTATTCTTTACTGTTGTAGGTGGACTATGAGTCCAGCGGATTATAAAAAAATTCTACACCGATCGTTTTGGGTGGTGTTTACAACTTTGGGCTAACGTTTGATTAAAACGAGTGTATACGGTTTTTAGACAAAAACTGAGAAATCCATGATGATACATACTAGCAAACAATATTCGGCATATTATAGTAAGATACATACCTTTTACATTGCAGACTCTCGGCAGAGTTTGTAAGTAGCTCTGGCACAATCTTACAAAGTTTGTCATACAGATTTGAGGGCGATCGCATCAATACTAGGACTCGTATACCAAGCTGGAAAATGAAAGCATCAAGTAAATGGATGGCAATTCCCCTGTAGAAGTATGATGTAAATTCGCTTTAAAGGACCCAAAAAGATTGTCTGATGATATAATTTTCATTTTGCCATTGAGTTATGTGCATGTAGATTCCAGTCCATACCCGGGGCAATTCGCTCGCTCAGTTTTCTTTTTCTCCTGCTCCTAGATTAGGTTTGAGATATGATGTGATAAGGCCCTGGCAGGATAAGCAGAGAGAAGCGCCCTCAGTTTTGACATTGTGCGTTATCTGGTACCCATTTTCACAAATCATATAACTTTAAATGTGAAGTTTTCTGATCCGAACTTTGAAAAACATGAAATGTTCATATTTTGAAGAAAATGGCACTTTTAGAGGAATTTTAAGTGTAGGCTTCAATGGGAAATCTAATTTTTATTATTATATAACCCCACCCTCCCCCAGAACGGGAAAGAGACTTAGTATGCTGATGTGTATTGATAGTAGTTATCTACCCTGTAAGTGGCTTTCCCGTTCTTGAGGAGGAAAGGGTTCATTTTAAACAAGGGTGCCTAAATAGAAAAGAAGAGCATAAACATTCAATCATTCATGTTTGACCTCCCCAATATACACTATGAGCTCATAAAAGCACAAAAAAAAAAAAAAAAAAAATTGTATCGAATTGACATTATGTGTGTATACAAGCACCAAACTAATAACGATTCAATGCAATATTCAAAATGTCAGCGACCAACACACACGCTGGTTTTGAATAGGATTCACCACACCCAGAACATACATGGTCAGCTGTTGTTAACAGGTGCCCATCCAAGGCTACTGAACTAATCCCTTGGTAGATTAGCATGCCTTGCCTCATAGTGTATTACTCTACCAGAACAAAGTACACTTATACCATAACTCAACTTGTCTTTGTTATTCAGGAACAAAACTTTGCACAAAATTAGTATTGATCGTCGCCCGCATCACATACTGTCTTCATTTTACATTTTTGAGGTTTTTTTGCGAAATTATCCTACTTACTTAGTCTCAAGGTCTTGCCATCCCCAAATTTCAAAATCTGAGGATGCGCCTAATAATTATTTTATAATTACTAATTTTTTGAACATTTTTCCTCAAAATCATCATATAAGTGTTTTTCAACCATACTGTCGTATTTTAAAATCGCCATTCATAACGTGTTTGATATAGCGTTGTATTTTGCCGAATCCCAAATAACGATTCACATACAGATCTATTTTGAAGTATTTCCATCGTTATTTCGTAAACAGCTTTTCCACATAGTGATCTATTATACGCACATTGAAAAACCACGGTGTATTTGCGTCGTTTTTGCAATATACATTATTTGTGATGTCACATACAGACATATAACTTTGTAGCCTAATGAGATAATATAATTGCAGTTTTAAGTTGGATTTATGTTTATATTGGACTTTAAATGTTTCTTCCCAACATTAAAGTCTAGATTTTTGTTTATTCTTTCGTTTTACCGTATAGACATGACATGTCGCGATAGATTCCTGAATTGCGATTTTCTCGGAAAACGTTTTTTGTAAAATACGACAGTATGGGATGTGGGCGACGTTTGTAATATTCCAACATATTTTCCCTGCTCTGAACCATAGCCAAATGACCCCTTCTGTTATAGTAACTCTGAGCATCAATGAAAGACGGCTGTTTGTAGAATATCATGAATATAAATATAAAAGTGAGAGTTTGAAGTAGTATGAATTATTTATAGTTGTGGGTTTTCCACTTAGAACTCAAACCCCCTTCCAATTTGGGTTTTTGTTCATGTTTTTAGCTTCTAATGGTAATTTTAGAGGAAAGCAGATACCTTCATGAAAACGAGTCTTATGTACACTATATACCGCAAAAATGACAATTCATCAGCCTAGTTACAACTATTGATGGCCTTCTCTCTCTGCTTATCGTGCCAGGTCCTTTAACAGAAATAATGGGGCAATAGTCCTGCGTATCTGTAAGGCTTTATCAAAGACTCAGTTTTGCTAAGCCCATGGGGTGCGAAATGCCGCGCGATAGAGGAGGGGGAGATAGGGGTTCAACCGGTTTTGGTCTCCTTTCCAGACACCCTGGTCCCTTCACGGACCGATAGTTATCTTTCCATAATGTCATTACAGGTCCTTAGCACAGCCAAATTAGTTTCACAACGTGTGGTATAAATCAGAGAAACCATATTTCCCTGTGACGTTTTTTTCTACTTCCTGATCAGTATCTTCTGATGTCATCTAAGGAATCGGTACGCATGTGAACCTGACAAATCGAACTTACGAAATTAATATCAAACTTGTTCCCGCGAACACTGTACCAATATTGCAGTGAGAAAAGATTCCTATCAGGTAAATACCTTCTTTGATTATAAAAATGAAAATGGAATTCCTAATAAGGCTATATTTAGAAGATGCAATGCATCTTAAGTAGGAGACATTTCTAGAAAAAGCTCCTATAAATAGCCTGGAATGATCCAGGTGTATGGTACAATAGATCGCAACATGGGGAAATCCAGAATGATATTATTTGTGAAGATTGCATGCGTAAATAGCCATTTTAATATTGGTAACCTGATTCTATTACACAGGTAGCGTGTCCCAGAAAAAACTTAATCCTCAAACAAAGCGTTAATTTAGCGAAACTGTGCATGTGTGCTGTATGACTATAATAATTATTTTAGTAGAAACAGTATAAGCTTTCACATTTTCACCTTAATGACATGTCTCCAGTCATGCCTCATTGAACACCATTGCTTTGCAAATGACATGGCAGAACTCATTTCTGACAGTTGAGGCATAAAGAAAATGAAAATGAGCATGATGAACAAGATTATTATTTGATGTTTTTAGTATTTACGTGATTTAATTGTTAGTACTTACCTGAATTATGCACCAACACCTTCAATGTGTTCGCCCATTTTCAATAGCAATGGTTATTTGTAAAACTTACAATGACAATTCCGATTTGCAATGCTGCCCAGTACGCAAGCAACCATTCGTAGTGGTTACCGCCCCACACACCAAGAGTGTCTCCCTTCTGCAGGCCTAGCTCCAACAAAGCTCCAGCAAAGTGTTGACTCTTAAAAAAGAAGACAATTGTGGTTATACTTGATTCTTATTGTTTGTTCATGATCATATCACGAAAATAATAAGCAGATTTATTATTGGTCAACGGTCGCTGGTTCTAAGGTATTAAATTAAAGTCGATCTTTAAGCATTTTATTCATTTTTAATTCTACATTAGATAACACTGGTGTAGAAGTTTTATAGTTCACCGGACTCATAGTCCACCTACAACGTTCAAGAATAGGGCACTCGATTCAGTTGACTCTTCATGCAACATTAGATTCACGCTTTATTTCGTTGTCGTCTATGGAGCCCGGACTATGACTCCCGGCGGACTATATCTACTTTCACACCGGAATGCTTAGTTATTGTTTTGTATTTCAATAGCAAAGAAATTTTTACCAAATCGGTGCAAAAATACGGTACAATTACAATTAATTTACGGTATGTTCTGATGACAACTTGATTCCTTATAGAATTCAGTCCTCAGTTAAATTACACCCAATAAAAATATTTAAAAAAAACAATTTACCATTACTTTTTATATTGTTTATAAAGCCAAGTTTCGATCATTTGCAATTGATTATTTTCACATTGATCTAACGTAATGTGCACTTAGGATGTTGAGAGTTGCTAGACAAAAACGCGGTTCGGAACTATGAGAAAAAGAGAGGCGGATGCGATGCGCTGTTGATTAATAGTAGTAGTGGAAATCCTTTGAAGATCTGGTGGATGAATTAGATTCATGCCTCTAAAATAGGGGGGACTATAACTCCCTTCTCCTTCTGCATTGACTGATTTTGATTATTTAACAAAAAGATTGAATACATTTGTCGACATTTTGATGAGTCTTTTTTAAAGTTGAATTGCCCATTTTTTTCAAGATGAAATTATTTTAAAAACTGTAAGAATAATACATGGAGGGTCCATCCTCCACATGCCGAAAATTGGTGGGTGTCATAATCACCCCCCCCCCCCCCCCCACCGTGGCCAACTTCAACTTAAGGCATCGGGAAATCTCTGAGTCGCCACAGTATTGTCACAGTGACCATCTGCTGTTTAACAAATCTTAAAAGATATGAAAAAGCAGCACAATCAGCAGGTTTCTATAGTTTATTCCAAGAACAACCTCAAGGTCAGAACTATTTAGTTCAATGAGTATTTGGACGCGTAAGTCTCTTAAAAAACACAAAAAAAAATAACAGTTGCATATCTAACCTATACTAACTACTAAATATAAACTCTTTTTAAGACTTTAAAAAGAACAACCATTAATTTGAAACAATTAGGTTTGTTTGTTTGCCCTCGTATCACACGGTCATTGGTAATTGGTTTGGTGGTGGTGTAAGGATTTGTTCAGCTAGTATGCTGATCCGGGCCCGCGTGTGTATCCATGATACGGACGCTCCTCCTAACATTGGAACCCGCTATTTGAGGCTGGGGCGGATTGAGATTTGAGAACAGTCAGGAGGGTTTACACCCTACTCTTATTCGACATGACTGCGATTGATACATGTACAGTTGGACTCTCTACACACGGGACAGACGGCTTAACGTCACCTCTCCGAAGGACGGGGTGCTTTCATGATCAGTTTGACAATTCCAAGTGAACCATGGAGGGAGCGGTATTCGTATTTAATCAATAGCTGATATACAGATCAAATCAGAATTGATAGTACCGAATAAATCCAGCACGTGCCACGACCCCACCGGGATTCGAACCCGGGGAATTTTGAAGGTAAATTTGCGCCAGAGGCAAAGACCCTAACCGACAGGCCACGCTCTCCCACACAAATGGTTACAACACCAAAAAAAAAATTTCAAATGCAAAGTTAGGGCTTGCGCCTCATTTTCAGACCTTTTCTCTTACACCAACAGTGGGCGCCACAAACGTAAATGTCACATTATATATAATAATTGACCGGTGAAGGAATGTATTCCAAAGCAATACATTAAATCATTCTTCAGTGACAATTACGGGATGATTATTGAAAATAGGGGTGTTTCCATAAGGTGGCACCTTTTCTGACATCTTTTCTGACACCCTATGAATCGGAAACCTAAACGGAATTTAACGGAATAAACCACACGGTTTATGTGTTTATTCCGTTAAGGTTTCCGAATTCATTAGGTGTCAGAAAAGTATGGCAGAAAAGGGTGTCACCTAATATGGAAACACCCTGTGAAAATAGCTAACTTTCATGAATGCTACAATTCTTAAGTAGATTAGTGTATGCTACCTCTTCTGATTTTTCCTTATATGTCTTTCGTTCGTGGTCGGAATAGAAGACATACATTTCTTTGTATCTGGATTGTGGTCAGCCATTTCGTTAAAGAATGGCCAATGGTCTTACCTGAAAATGGCGTTATCTTTGGGTGTTTGTATGTAGCTCTTCGTAAGCTTTTGCGATGGTTGAGGCCCATCTTCCACTGTTTATTAAACATAAATAATCAACAAGGCAAAATGATAACCATCATGGTTTAAGGAAGCAAGTTGTTACACGTGCCGTTGATCGTCAGGTGAGAGGTCCAAATAATTTTAAGGAAGCAGGTTGTACCCGGCCGTCTGTGCATTGTCAGGTAGAGGACCAAATACATCGAAAATCTAAAGCAGTTAATATTGTTTTTGGACAGTTTGTCCGACAGTTACGGACAAAATAAGTAATGCTTACACTATTATACTATTTCAAATGACTCAAATACTTTCATCTTTTTACTATTGGGCATGATGGTCATGTTGACGATAAACGTCAACTTTAACTAGTAAAGTTACCTTTGGAAGGCGGACTCAGAGATAAGTTTTTTTGTGTAGTAAGTAAAATTAGTCACAAAAAAAAACACGATTGTTTGAAAATTGAGTGTGCCCTCAGCGGGCAATATCTTTTTTCAAACCGCGTAACTCGGGGGGCTATTGTAATAAAGTGCAAAGCAGTATAAAGTGTGGGCAAATGTATGGAATCGATTTCAAGCTAAACGTGTCAAACTGAAGGTTATAGAGGTCAAAATTAACGTGGCAATGTAGCTTGCCTGCACTATATCCCTACGATAAAATTTGCAAAGTTGTGAACGTGTGAAAAAGTTTGACTTGTGTCATTTTAAACGTTTGTGTTTTACGTTAAAACGTACGTAAAGTGTGAACACTTGTAAACGTTTCCGTTATATGTAACGTTCTTGAAACGTTTTCATATCGTTCATAAAAGTTATAATGTAACAATATTGTCCATTGCCTAATTAAACGCAATAATTAATGAAAAAGGTAATTGGTGTTTTATCGTAGGTATTATTGCAGCGTAATCTACATAAAGTAACTTGCGCTAGTTTATTGACGGCCACAAATTATTTAACTTACCAGGCCATTCGCGTGAAAAGTCGAAACACTTATCACTACACAAGCTGGACGCCTGAAATTAAGATGGTTTAATTTGCTATTTGATTGTCAGGATTGTTTAGCACAAAGATTATTTTGAACTTTCCAAGATGAGTGACGTATTAAGTGACATTATTACACTGAAATTAGACACCATCTACGCGGACAAAATAAGAGTCCTCATACATAATACCATGGTCTAAGCGAAAAAATAGGTCGTGATGAAACGTTTATATTAAAATGTATAACGTGGTAGGCATCCTACTACCTAGTACCCTTAACCCTAGCATTATGTCACACGATGACGTCTGTAAAACGTCTCACAAAAAATCAGCCTTTAAAAACCTATTCAAACGTTCCCTGGTTAAATACAATAATTGATTTATTCAATTTATTATAGTGCCACATTTCATAAATAAAAGGTGCATGATTTGAAAAACGTTGCCAAAACATTACAAAAGTTTCAAAAAAAAAGTTTTTCTGAAGTTGTTTTAGTAATATATAAATGCAATGTTTTATAACTTCACAAAAATTAGAACATTTTGGAAAGGACGTTTTATGCATGTCGCAGAGTATTGTCTCTTAGTAACACCAACAAGAAAGGGCTTCTAAGAGATTTCAAAAAAGTTTTAGGACATTGGCAAATAAGGTAAATAATAAACTTCCAGAATGTTTAAAAAGAACACCGACCTGATTCTAACCATATACGTCTAGCCCTATTTACGTCTCATTATCTATGTCTCTTTGGTTTTACTGCCCACTAAGGGAATCGGCGTTTCACACGTGTGTATTGTTTGGGAGAGGGATTATTTAAATTATATTCAAATAAGCACCTGCCATGATTGTAACATCGTCTTGGAATCAAAATACGATAGTAACGAAACAAACATCAAAAGTTTGTCAGCGGAAGCCATGGGAGAGAGTATAGTTGTGTGGCGTTAGAGGAATGTATTCAAAATACAAAAGTTGTTGGGGTCACAGAATGGCATTTTAAAGGGTCAAAGGTGAATACCAGAACTATGATACTGCAAGTGTCAATATTCTTGAATAAAGTCACACACACCACACACAACACGACCAAAGTAATCCTATGTGCCTCAGCATTCTTGCAGACGACACAATAAAAACACGTCTGATCTGATTGGATGGACACTCATAACGTTTGATTAGCCTGAATCAAATTCTCTGAGAAAACGGCGCTGTTGCCGAAGCTTTCTCTTGCTACAGAGTGAACCATATTTGCCGATCGCTGGCATCTGCTGCAAACGACCTAAAAGACGCCAAGCAGAGCATGGAGTGCCTTCGGGAAGCTAGAAGTCTGTGGAAAAGCCTCAATTATCCATTTCTGCCAAAAGTCAATGTCAATGTCAAAGTCAAATCTATGCGAGGTACCGTATATATAGTCATTACCGAAAACCGCAACAGGCATACCCCTTACGTATGCTCTTACTCATTGCGAAGCTTGTGTTAATTTACTGATGAACGTCTAACTTATTTTATTATTGGCATTTATGCAAGTTGTCACTGTCGTGTATGGCTGAGTCGTGACAGTCCAAAAAAACTCACAAATAGATCGGAGAGATACTTTTTATATCGACGTCACAAAATCGCAACGTTACAACGTTAAGTTGACTATAACGTCGTGACAGATCGAAGTCCCAAACACTCAACAGTTACAACGTTATTTGACCTAAGCTACCTATAACGTAAGTTGACACGTTGACAGCGGAAATTCGCATTTATGTCGCTCTGGCATTCATACAAAGGGCATTATATAGGACCTTAATAGATTTGAAAACGACCAAATGCAGTATAATATTTAATACTGGTCAAACAGTTACTGGACAATTTACTAATTGAAACGAAGTGATGAAGTCCCTAACGTAAGAATATTTTATGTCATTGACCATGCAGACGAAACTATATATAATATGCCACAAAAACGTTATCAGGTAGTATTGAACAATACATGGCCTTTGATCTCATGTTTATTAACATGTTGATTTACACTCGACACAAAACACAGGCAAAATCAATAGTGCTAAAAAGCACTATAAACTAAAGGGAGCACGACACAAAAAAAACAAAGCAACCTACCACAAAAGGGCCATTATCTGATACATTGTTCAAATTTGATCTCCGAAATAACAAAATATCAACAACAAGGAATTAAAAAAAAATACGATCGTAAATTCAATATTTAAAAACACAAATTTTGGGGGGGGGCATTTTTAACAGTACCCCTTATTAGTATAATGCCTAAAGATAAAATATGTGTGTTAACTGTCTGGTTATTTAAAGATTATTCATAAACGTTTATTATGAGAGAAATATGATTGGACAAAATCATGCATGGTCAAGAGATAGAGGCGTTTTATTTATCGAATTTACCAGTGTCTTGTTATGAATATTGTATGATATCCATTGGGACATCCAAAAAACAGAGTCTAAGCTCAGTGATGGTGGCCGATGACGTCCGAGGTCAATGACCTCTAATTTGCATGTTTCTTCACCAAAATGGTTACTTTAGCGTGGAGGTCACAGACTAAACTCAATTGGGCAAGTTTGGTATCATATTACGCTAGCAAAATTATCTATTCAGTGTAGAATGAACCACATTGAATTTCTTGAAAGTGTAAGTTGGTACTGTGCCAAAAAAAAAATATTTTATGACTTTTTTCATTTTTTGCATCCAACTTCTGTACCAATATTTACAGATATACAATGAAGATGGCAACTATTGCTTCTTCTATATTTTGCAGAAATTCGCGTCAACATCATATGAGTTTGTGTCAATCATAACCGGAAGGTTCGAATATTACTTCGTTTATTTTTTTTTTTTAGGTATGACATTTAAAGTATGTTCACCCTATGTCTCTATTTTCGCCCTTTATTTCCAGTGACGATTTTTTATAGACCACAAAGGGAGGTAGTAAACACTGATATAGAATTTGGGCAAATTTGGTATTACCTTAAGGCTATAATTAATCTATTAGATAAGGTAAAACAGTTTAATTCTGGAAAGGTGTAAATGTGCCCAAAATTATTATATTGCTAATATTGTTTCTACAAATTGTACAGGTGTATCAGAAAGAATTAAAACCTACTATAGGCGACCATCGCTTCAACAGTAAGTATCACATTTTAGAAATTTAAAAAGACATCTCAACCATAATTACTTTTTAAATATTTAAATGTAAAAAAAAACGCAAAAAATAAAAAGTTTTGAAGAAATAAGCATTATTTAACACCTGTCATGGACACTTCCTTCCAAGTTTGCTCACAATAATTCAGATTTTATGTTAACTACCGCTGAATACTTGTGTTATCTAATTAAGCTGGACTTCTTTTCATTCATTCCCCAAAGAAACCGTCCTTGTTTAATATTTTTTGATTTCAATGCCATTTTGTTTGTTTTATTATAGTAATAAACAATTAACCTTGACAATTAATAACAAAAATCCAACGAAAAAAATAACATGGTCATAACAAGAATGTTCATCTTTATTAGAAAAACAACACCAAATGACTCTGTAGAAATGTGAACATATGTTCGTTGACAGGGGTGGCACTGAATGAATTTATAAGTTTAAAATCATACTTTAAAACAGGGGATAGAACTGACCCTCAGATTTAATCACATAGTTTTATTCAAATCAACATCTTATTCCATAATAGGTGGGTTCTACGTTTAAATAATAAAGGCATGATTTGAGTGCAAATTCAAAATCCCCACGTTTTAATATATAGTCCTACCCCTTTATATGAAGTACTGACCAGGAGTATAAACAATCGTATTCTCCTTTATGTAACTTGAAGATTTGATTTGGTCGACTGACTTTTTACATTGAATTTTATTTTTGCATTTGTGGGCTTGGCTGTATTACAAATCTTTAAGCATTTTATCAAAACGGAAAATCTAACACATCTGATCAATTCTTAGCAAACGAAAAAGGTGAACATTTGGTGGTTTTAAACCGTTCTTAATTTTTTTATAATGCACACCTAGTTGAATATCAAACTTTACTTCGTTTTCAATATTTAATTTCAAAGCATACTACTCTAAAAAGCTGCCTCTGATATGCAATTTAAATTAAATGAAAAAAGGAATTTGCCTGGAATGGCGACAGCCATGGTATTAACATTAATTGTCAAAAATACTAAAGATGTCGCTGACATTTCCTTTCTTCATCTTTTCGGTTTTCTTCATTTTTTTAATTAAAAAGAAATAGTAATTTTTTTTTGGTACTGCAATACTATCCGCAATATATGTTTAACCTGTCAAAATTAATCATTTATTAGCTTATTTTTTGTTTTAAGAAATAGATGAAAAGGAAATGAAAGAACTATTGAATTATTTCTCTCCTGTTCTGTCTGTATCTGTCCTGAATCACTTATTAACAATTACAAAACTTGGAAAAAAGTTGGTCCCATTGACATGTGTTACATAACGATTATTTCTTCCAACTACTCTTGAACCGAATCGAGTGCTGTTTACTTAAAATATTGAAAAATAATTGTGGTTTTCCGATTCTTTTTAAATTTCTCAAATGTGTACTTACTTTTGAAGTTATGGTCACTTATAGTTAGGGTGTAATTCTTTCTGAGACACCCTGACCAACACACTTCTCCAGAATATCAAGAACATCAGGGTGGGCAATCGTATGGTGAGTGAATGGTGCCTAATTTGCTCATAATTCGCCATAATGTCATGGACAAACTCCAAAACTTTGGATATGAGGAGCAGTTTACGCAGTGTTGTAATCGTGCTCAGTAAACACATAGGATTCATTTGCCCTACCTAATTCCTAGATCCTTGGTTTTAAACTGGGACGGGAATGGGAAAAAATCATTAGTAATGACCTGTAATGCCAGATTGCCGTTCCCAAACATATCCCACAAGGGAGGCACAAGTCTCATATAAAAAGAAAGGTAGAGAACATGTCAAGGAGTTGAAACCGAGCATTGAGTGTCAGATATGAAAAAGCAATGCTAAAACATGAGTCTTCAAAAGTTGGGAGTAATCAGTGATTGAAATCCTTGGTCTGCTGTTTTACATTTCTATGTTGATGGATTTTTAATAATAAATTAAATTCTTTAAACGCGCAACAAATCCACCGAGGTGCTCAGGCACCGCTTTGGAGCGCCTTATGCTGCTCAGCACAACAAAACATAGCAAATCCAGAACAACAAGGAGGCTTTAGAAGAAGGCTAATTTTAGATGGCAGGAGGAAGGGGAGGAAACGAAGTTCCCGGAGGAGGAAAAACCTGCAGGATGGGGAGGTATCGCAACCAAATTCACGAATACTACGAGGTATTCGAACCCGGGCCGCATTGGTGAAAGGCGAGTGGATGGCGCCACACACCAGCTCGCCCTCCCAAAACAGGTTAAGTCATGTGATGACTGCGGGAGGTGGTAAATATGGAATAAGATGATTGCATTTCGTCTGATTTTTAAAGGATAGTGACCAATTTTGGACTACATGTGGTCACATTAGCACCTATTGGAGCAGATTACTATAGGGACGATTGGGGGAATATGATGCATATGGATATGATAATGGGGGGCGGCAACGTCTTTGTTTTCTTCTTCAGAATTTGAATGCCTCCACACTTAGGTCTTGAAGCTTTATCTGTCTCTACCAAGATGCAGCTCAAGACAAACTGAACTATTGCATTCAAAAAACAGTGCACCGCATGGACTACTTGGTCCCATTTACATGCTCTATTGTAGACCATATATTGGTATCTAGGCATCACAAAGTCTGAAGAAGAGAAACAAAAAGAGCGGGACCCATATGTGCAAAAAAATAACAAAATACCTTTTAAAATATAGTACAAGGGTATGAATCAAACCCTGGATTTTTTTTTTCAGCATAACGAGTGGGAAGACCCAATACCACAAAAATCAATTATGGAACAAACAGCATCAAAGGGACAGCCCTTCCAACAAGCTATAAACTACTTGGCTTTGGAGAATAAACGGCATCGTGACAGATGGAGGGTTGATGTCTCTATCAACTATATACTCTAAGTGAAGGGTATGGTTGAATGCTGATCAAATCAATTAACCGGCAAAGTCCAGAGATTCCAAAGCATTAAAAGCCAGTGAGAAGCTGTTGTTTTGGTTGTCATATAGTCCTTCTTTACAGAGAGGACTTTAACATATTATGAAAGATGACAGGTACTCTCCTTAAGCTGAAAAATGAGGGCCCCAAGATGATTGCATGGAGAATCTATACCAACCCTACGAACAGGTATGATATATTTCTGGTATCCAAAGATGTAGGAGGTTCCCCCTCATGGCCAAGAGGGAGAGTGAAAAATCTTTGTCCTATTCACCTGAGATATTCCCGATTGTGGATAATCTGAAGAATAAAATGTGTATCCAGGCTGTTGCTGAACATTAAGTCTTCCAGACCCACCTTGTTTATCCCATTCAAAACAGTCCCGCCATGAAAGATGGAGCAGTGCATGAGTTGCAAGTATGTTGCAATGACGTGAGAAAACAGCAAACCCCCCGATGGATATGGGAACCCAAACACCAGAAATTGCCAGATGACAGACAGCAGTAAGTTTTGCCAATCATCTGGTTCTGGAGAAAAGAAAAATGTTTGGAATATAAATCCTGACCAAAATGGGGAATAGTGAAAGATATGCCATCCGTAGGGAGTATGTTTTTACATATGAAAAAGGACGGGCTAGAAAGCAGTCTGTATTCAAACATAGATATATGGTGATGTTTTACAAATTAAAGAATGATATAATTTGTGTATGACGGTATTTTACATTGTCTACAGCTGTATTCAATTGTTCAGTTATTCATTGGATGTAAAAGATGACCTAAAACAAGTGAAAAACATTTAGGCAAAACAAAGAAATAGGGGAAAACATATTAAGGATAACAACATAACTGAATATTAGACTCTTAGTGCAATTGCCGAATTAAAAAAAAATATGTCTTGGTATCTTAATAAATTATTGATGTCTTTACTACTGATATTAAAGAATCGACCCTTATGCTTACTGAATTGACCCCTTTATAGTAATAAACCCACCTGAAATAAACAGCAACAACATATAACTGGAAAATTTTTTAACTCAAAAAACAAACAACAGTAATTAAGTTTGGAGTGATAATTTGAGGGAGATATAGATGAACAACACTGTAAAAATTTGATGGGACATCTTTAAAAAGGGGGAAATTTATCTTTTTGACACAGTGACAACTTCAAGAATACACGTTTTAGGTCTGAGTATAAATAGTAGTATAAGCTTTAATATGACGCCAAATTGGCACCAAATTCGTTTTGAGCATGTAGCCTCTTTATGTTCTGTAAACAACCACACAAAGACGAAAAAATCAGGACGTCTGTATAATATTATTGAACAAAGCCAATGATGAAAGATACTTAGATAATTATATTTTCTTTTATATGATATTTAGCCACGTGCTAATTTTTAATGGAACAACTCTGAAAAGGAGTAGACTGAATAAGAGGTGGACTAATCAAAATGTTGGTCGGTGATGATGGTGATAATGTTATACAAAAGTGTGGAGTCAAAAAAAAAACTACATCAGATAAAAAAATAATAAAATATTAAGAATATTTTCTTGCTCAAATGTTGCTGTGGTTTTAAAAGAGGATAAACAGGCTTTCGGAAAACGTTTATTTTGTGTCATTGGATTTGGAGGAAGGAAGTTATGCCTATTTGCTGAGAGAGCCTTAAAAATACTGTTTGGCCGATTTTTCCAAACAAGGGGACATGCATCGGGGTTTACATAGAGTAACGTGGTCTTCAGCAAGTGATTGCTGAATAACCAAATTATTGGTTAAAACCAATAGAAGGTGGAGAATAATTGAAGGAATTATAAAATATATCCCGGGGGGAGATTACCAAAAAAGAAAAAGCAGAATTAAAAACAATAATGCTCAAGTTACCCAATAAGAAAGGTCAAGATAGTGTTTGTAAGACCACAGTTTACTTGGGTTTCAACAAGATTTCATGGTGTTATCCTGCAACGAACCTTGGGAGCAACGGGAAACCATAGAAGGTTTTGTATTTCACCTTGAAAGAAAACGTGCGATATTGAATTTCAGTTTACATTCCAATAATATTTATTTACAGAGAAAAACTTAAGCTTTAGGTATTCTCGCAATTTATGGACCCTGAGTTTACTGTATTTGTGCAAAATAATTAACTTAGAGATGTAAACTCAAATTCTGTCTGAGCGTTTATTATGTTATGACACTGAGACATTGATATGAGTGATTTCAATAACTGACTCTTATGATTGAACAATTTGTTAAGATATTTTACTTATAATTATGTTCACATATGCACACTAGACCATTTTATTCAAACTGAATGTTTTTGTCGACATGAAATCGATACCATCTGAAATTGATGTGTGAATTGTCTTTGCTATAATGTGTTAATGGTATACGTCGGTGTCTAGTTTCTTCCGCATTTATCGCTAAAATCGGCCAAACAGAATTTAGGTCTCCGCAAAATGGACATCGTTTCTGAACCCTAATCCGAAAGACACCAAATAAAAAATCTTCTGATAGCTGTTTATCCCTGTAAACAACCCAACCCAACTTGAGCAAAAATAACGTTTAAACCTTTGAAGAAAGAAAATTCTTTCCTGAATGTAGGGTTTTTTGACTCACCACTGTATAGCCTCCATTTTCTGATTAACATATTAATTTGATTTCAATTATTTGAGAAATATTTCTCACGGGAAAGTACGTTGTTTATAATATAAAAAAAACGAGCAGGGGATTCCCAAGTGCTATATTGAGCTCACAGCTGTTATTTACTATACAAATATTGACTGCTTTGAGGGGCATGTGGAATCTATAGGCCCTCGGTGATCTCGAATCCATACTATGCCCCGAGGCGTAAGCCGAGGGGCCATTAGTATGTTTCGAGATCACCGAGGGCCTATTAGTTTCAACCATGTCCCGAATAAAAAGCATAATATTGTTTACTATATAGATTTTGTCATTGATTGGTATAAAAGAACAGTATAAGCAAAGATTTCTTTTAACATAGGCCTAATGTGTAGGCCATAGTTTAAGTAACAACAAATTTCGTGTAACTTACCGATAGTTCTCCAGGATCCAACGTCTAAGGTTCCAATTAAAACACCCCAAAATGATAAACTAGCAAAAACGCGAAACACTAGTAACAATTAAATTCCAAAGTTCCACTTCTTCAATTCAATGGTCAACATTTTAAAAAGTCTGCATCATGTCTCGTAATTTCTCCCTGCCACGATTGCAGAGTAAAGAGTATATCCAGGGAGCACCTTGTCCTGGAGACCTTGTGGATCATTAAAATCCAGACTCTGGATTAAGGCCATGTCTTCTGGCGATATGGGATCTTTGTGCTTTACAACACCATTACCAAGCTTACCGCTGTTTCCGGAGTGTTGCTGAGAAGAAAAGTTGAAAACTCGCTGAGAATTAGCAAATCTTCTGACCTGTGATATCCACTTTCATTGGTGTTGAGGAAGTTGGACGTGGAGTCCAAAACGGCTCGCCATCATGACTTTTGTATACAAAAGTGCAATTTTTGTCGGCAAGATGCATAGCAAGTCATCGAACTCGAATTCGGCAACATTTCCACGGCTCAGATGGTCGTCACCGCTGTAAAATAATCCTCGAATATCTTCACGGCGTATTACCTGCCGTTGGTAGTAGCACTATCAGCTGCGTCTATTGATTCATTAAGACCTTCGTCGTCTACAAGCTCAACGCGTGGCTGTTTTGATTCAGCAGTTCGTTGCCCTTGAGTCGTGTTGTTGTTACCGACTCTGGACCAGCCCTGTGTGGTAAATGTGAACAAAATCCCCAAAAAGCGATCGTATGCTTCACACACAGAAATTGACCCCGGTGAGTTTGCGCTGTATTCATCTATTACACCAGCTTCAATAGGTACACTCGTATTACGGATGGATGAGTTGTACGGCAGTTTAGTCTTATTGCTGGGAAAGAGGTGTCCCGGGCATAATTCATGAATGAGATGCCCGCTCTTCCCAGGACATAGTTCATTTTGGTTCAATTCTTGAAGCTAGTTGAATTTATGCCTCCACTTTTAACCAATCAGATGACAGGAATCTATATATGAGGTATATAAAACTAGATAGATTGCACCATAGGGGAAATGGGAATTCTCCAAGATGTAAACTTAGAAACTGAGTCAACTTGTTTATGCTTTGAGATCAAAACATGTTGCAAGATAGGTAATTCCCCATGAAGTTATAATTGTGAGATGATGTAATGTAGATGATGTAATTTATGTGAAATCCAATTGGTCAGCTAGTGCAAGGTTATGTTTATGCATGATGCTGTGGTAATATCTATTTTAAGACTTGGGAACTTTGTGAAATGATTGTATAAAGCAGAGTTGCAAGAGTTTAGATTTGCCAGCAGCAGTTATAATCATGAGCTATACATTATAGTTATAGATAGTTTTTATCTACAATAATGGTAGATTTATGCTTCACATAGTGCCAGGATTTATTATATTTTCAATTCCACGTGACGTGCGCAGAGTGCTATAATTATTCTACTGTCGTCTTTGAAGCCGAAAGTGCTGGGAATCAAAAGAGGATTCCAAATTGTGGACAGATAGAAATCGTGGTGATTATCTTGGACTTATATACTGTGGAATATTAGTGTCGTCGAGGGACTTATTTAACCTTATCGTCTTGAACTGCTGGACAAAAGCTACCTTCAGGACTGAAAAGATTCCCATGGAATATTACCTGATGATTTATAAGTGTGGCTTTGCATGCTGTCATTTTGGAGTTTCGCTGTGGGGACATATCATCGTTAAACTGCAACGCTTCTTTTGGACATTAAGTATCAATCTTATAAATTGTGTGTAAGTGACTTATATATGTAATGTTGTTTTGGACATACCAAATTCTTGAACCAAATAGATCTGATTAAAATCATTAAATCTGTTATATTATATAAAATTCAGATCACTTGTGCACAAGGCTCATCTATTTGTGTTTGAAAGGTATTTCTGACCTTTGACGTCTACGAGACGTCATAACAGAATCTATATTTATGATAATTAGTGGAAATATTGCATTATTCACTGTGTATTTTTAATTACAATAGAAAATTGTTTAATAAAAAATCAAACAAAATAATTTTTGACATATATGCATCCAGATTTTGAAAGATTTAAGTCTAACTGAATAGGTAAACTTGGTATCACATTAAAGCTAATGCTATTAGCTTAAATATGGTACTAAATTTCCCAAGATTCCATTAGTGTTTATCCCGTTATGGTCTATAAACAAAGCTACCACCAGAAATAAAGGGCGACATTAACTTCGTATTACCAAGGTGGTGTGGGGGCTTTGCTCCGGTGAGCTAAAATGCCAAAAGCTTTCCTAACAAGCTTCAGAGCAATAATTTTCTCATCATTACCAGTCATTTTAGCGAAAAAATATGAAGGCAGCACCTTCACCGGGGTTAAGGTATGCTGAGACTAATATCAGGGGTATGCCATCAAAAGTCGAAGGATGGGGGGGGGGGGCATTTTTTTTAAAATATATGCCACATTATGGCTCTAACGCTTATGCTTATGTAAAACTATTCAACTGCCACCATTTAGAGCTGAAAACCGCGTGAAGTATTTGGTATTCCTACTTTTTTAGCGCAAAATTGGATTTTCGTCTATTTTCTGTGGAAAATGCCAATTCTGTCGACTTGTGGAGTTTGACGTCATTGTGACGCTATACTAGGTATGTTAGTACTTATGTTGGTATCAATGGAAAGAAGAGGACCATAGCTATCCATTGTTATCAAAATCATAAGCATCGGGTGCTTTATAACAAATTCTCGAAGGGGGGTGGTGGTGGTAGCAACCATCTTCTCCTTGGTAAACCGTGTTACAAAAGAGGCTTGGTAAAGCGAGGGTTAAAACACATTGGGTGAACGTGCTTCAAAATGTAAAAACTTAAAAAATAAATGAAATAATTAATCTTCCGGATATTATTGACACATATATAGATGCTAATTTGTGGAAAATATGGAAGAGAAATATTGCCATCTTCATTGTACATCTGTACCATATTGGTACAAAGTTGATGCAAAAAATTGAAAAAAAAGTCGTAAAAATTCAACTTTTTGGCAAAGTGCCAACTTATACTTTCAAGAAATTCAATGTGTTAGCTATCACTGAATAGATAATTTTGTTAGCTTTAATATGATACCAAACTTGCCCAAATCGGGGTTAGTTTGTGGACCTCCGCACTAACAGTAGCGATTTTGGTATAGAACATGCAAATTTAGAGGACATTGACCTCTGACGTCACGCTCCACCGCTCACTGAGCTTAAGACTTTGTGTTTTGGATGTCCCAAGGGATGACCTATACAGATATCATAACAAGACACTTGGTAAATTCGGATAAATAAAACACCTCTATCTCTGGGACCAATTGATATTTGTCATTGCACGGTGCGTATGTTAATGAGCGTAGCGGAGGGCTTAGAACGTTGGATTGATTTATTTTATGGGCGGGTATGTGCATGTTTTCGGTATGTTTGTTTATCTTTGGTAATACCAGCATGAAAGTACAATAAACAGTAGAACCAATACTGCATTGCATTTCATGACGTTGTTCCACTTTTGTCTAAAAATGTCTGCTGTTATAACGTTTATGAATTAGGTTAATGTCTGTATATTTTTAGTTTCTCATGCATTGGCAAAAATTAATGCACTTGGGTCAGTTTGACCAGACTCATAATGGCACGCGCCCCTGCCAGGCTTGTACCATCATTTGTCGTCAAACTGAGCGCGAGTGCATTGATTTTTGGCTAATATAATGCACTCGATGCTTAAAATATTCAGCCATTAATCTGTAATTAAACTAACGATATGTTGTTGCTACAGGCTAGCTTAAAGAGACATGTAGTCAGGGACCCACGGCCTCAAAATTTGGAGGACCTGGCCCGAAAAGATATACGATTTTTGAGTTCAGATTCATGTTTGGGATATATGAAAAGTGCTGTTGTAAAATCTGAATTTCTTGTCCAGCTGCGTACTGGTCTGTTTTAGATAAACGGTCAGTGCACCTGAATATTGTATCAATTATTAAGGGTTGGGGTAACAAATTCAGGATTATTGCTTATGTATCTTATGAAAGGCGGATAAAGTGGTAATATAAAGTTGCTAATATAACAGTACAACACATATTTTGTAACTTTTTGTTCTTTTATTCACCTTAACATTACTTAAAGCAATATTAGCACATTTTTTTGAAGAGCGCCCCAATTTTTCAAAAATTTGGAGATTTTTACACGATTGCATTGGTAACTGGCTAGTATAAACTATACCTGTGAATGGTTAAGCTCGATAATGTCTATGTGTCACAACGAAGGAATTTTGTACTAGAATAATTATTATCGGGGATCCCCGATAATAATACAACGGCTGCTGGAAACGGCCTTCCAATGTAAAATAGCCGGGAAATAGCGCCATGTACGTGTCACGCTCATCCATTAGTTGTTTTAATAGTTCAGGAAAGCCAAGTTAGAGGTTATTTTCTCGTAGGTGGCCACTCATCATCATGGACGGACATAAAGTAGCATTCCAGCTCTGCCGTTAAGTCCCAATCGGGGATCCCAATTCTAATTACAAAATCGCTTATTTTGTGATAAATACGCATTTTTAGCATTCTCAGTCGCAGGTATAGTTTCCTAGACAATTACCAACGTAACTGTGCAACAATATCAAATTTTGAAAATTGGGGGCGCTCTTCAAAAAATGTGCTAATATTGCTTTAAACAAGGGTCAAAGGTCAAACAGGTTCTTTTCCATACTGAATTTTAATACATTATACTAATATCGTAAACAAACATGTTCGACATGTCACTTAACTACCGTCTGAAGCTGAATGATGAATTCGTTATTTAAATTAGTTTTATAAAGTCTATAGTTGAGTTTTAGGTCCCATGTTAGGGAGCGGTCAATATTTATGCCGGGGGAGGAATGGAGGATTTCAACTTGTTTTCATCGAAAAATTTCGCACTCCCCCTTCGCTTCCGTTAAAAAATTTTGGCATTCCCCCTGATTTTATGAGATTTTTCCATTTAAAATGTCAAGTTTCCCCCTCCCCTTGTTTGTAAGGCTTTCATACTCGCACCTTTTGGTTACAATTTTTTTCGTATTTCCCTAGCTCAAATCCTCCATTTCCCCTGGCGTAAATAATGCCCCATCCTAAAGTTCCCGCCCACTTGCTAGGGAGTCTCTTGGAGTTTTCAATTTTAAGGTGGTGCACTGCGCGTTACACGATTTTCGGCATTTACAGAACACCCAGAAAATATTTTGTCCGATTTAGGCTCAATATTGTGCAGAAGGTTCCTGTCTGTGCAACTATAGCAGTCAGGAGGTTGGCAATTAGTCCCCTAAAATAAAAAAAGGCAAAAAATTACCACCCCAAAAAAGTTAAAAATGACTCAAAATGACTCCTGACACATGAAAGGGTTCGAAAAAAATCTGCACCCATTTTCTAACATTTCCCTCGTATCTGAAAAAAATCACCCCTAAAAATCCTAGCTGGCTACGATCCTGGTGCGAGTTGCTTGACCCATATTTACATATATATTCCATCTGGTGGATTCAGAAGTGCTCAACCTTCCGACACCTACCTCCTCAAACCTGCATGGACAATTCCTACACAGATTAAGATAGCAAAGAAGGCCATCCCACGTGGCTGTCTGCGCAGTTCTATCCCATCCTGGGATGAAGAATGTGATGCACTTTACAATCAATTCTTGAATTCTGAACCCAAGGCTTCAGATCTGACATACTGCTTGGATAGGAAACGTCGTGAGCGCTGGGAAGATACGGTCCAGGGAATTGACTTTACTCATTCTAGCAGGCTCTATTCTACAGCGCTACTGAATATGCCGCCCCAGCATGGTGCAATAGCTCTCATACAAAAAAGCTGGACACAGTACTCAACGAGACCATGAGAACCATTACTGGCTGCCTTCATCCCACTCCATTCGAGTTTCTACCAGGGCTTTCAGGCATTGCACCTGCAGTGCTTCGAAAAGAACATCACACACATAACTGGTGAACAAGGCTCTGTTGTACAACAATACTGTCAAAGAATCACACCAGCTCGGCAGACAGAGATTTCGCTCTCGCCGACCTTTCTGTCGACACGCCGCTAAGCTCTTCATTTGCCCATTCAACATCTTACAGACATGGAACACTGTCTGGCTAGATACCCCAAGACCAGACCAATTCACTATCACACCTATGTCAGAACTCCCTCCTGGTAGCAATCTTCCACGCAAGGAATGGGTCACCTTGAACAGGATTCGCACATCAGTCGGTCGTTTCAACCGAAATATGCACCGATGGGGGCTGCGACCATCTCCAGCCGCCAAGTGGATCTCCACACGCCTGCAGATCACTTCTCAATGAGTGCCTACCTTTCGCCCATCGGTAGATATAGACCTATCAACTCAATCAATCAATAGTGAGACTGGCTCAACCAACTTCAAACACATTTAGCTGCTGCCTCATCAGCGCGAAGAAGAAGTTATATTCCATCTACGAGTACAAGTGGTTAAAAGAGCGCTCGCTAAGTCGACCTAATTGCAAGGCACAAGCGCTAGAAAAACAATGCATGCTTTGTCAAAATAGGTACAAACTTGCACCACCATTAAAACAAAATCGAGACTAGACAAACGTGTATCACAGCCTTTGTTACAGCAAGCAAAAGGAAACAATATGAAAAACTTAACGTGTTATAATTATTAATAGGATATTCAAGTAACCCGTCTCCGTCGTGTGTAACATACAATAAATAGTCTCTCAAAAACGTTCTATTATTGGAACTACTCCTTATGGGATGAATAAAAACAACATACCAGACACAAATATTGAAAGAAAAACACGCAGTCGGAAAAATCCATTCGCAGATGATGAAAAACATCTTAAATCTCGAATATTCAAAATTTGTGTGAGATAAGCACCATATTTTGTAAAAATCATTTCGATATTTGTCCTATTTCTTCCGCTATTTTTTTTTAATTTTATTTCGCATTTTTTCACCAGATAGACTATTCATCAATTCTTTATATGACAAACGTATTAATCACTATATTATAACATATAACTCCAATTATCTGTTATATTATACCCTACCCTAATACCGTTTTATTAGCTACTTTTTCATTTAGCACTTTTTTATACCCTTCCTTTTATAGCAGCACCACATCACCGGACAAGAAAAGATAATTGTTAAAAACAGCACTTAAGAGCAGCCAAAGTATATTCAACCGATCTAGGCCGGGTCCAAAATTCGGATATATTTTCTGCGGCAGGTTTCCAACCTTTTATAAGCGACTTTGACCATGGGTCCCAGCCTAATGAGGAGATTTCCAGGAAAGAAGCGCCCCCATTTTTTTCAAACCCGGTTTTGTTTGGCATATTCGGAATGCTTTACAATGCATTAGATCACACCTGAAGTGGAATAAGCCGACTACGACGTCTTTGTCTTTATGATAATTAATATGATGATTTAGTACTTTCTGTCGTGCACGACAGGAAGTCAAAGTACGGTGTTCTATGGGACTATTTACGATAGTCAGCACGTTCAAAACAAGGTGCTGTTTTCATTTGTACCTGTTTGTCCAATTACACCTTCGGACGTTATGTAGGTGGTTACAATCGATCCTGTGAATTTGAGAGGAAATTCGTATCCTAACAAATCTCCTCCTGTCAATTTAAAAGCGCACTGGCACATTTCACCCCCCCCCCCCAAAATATGAAATTTCTTCAATTGCTCTAAAATGATAGTATAGCCATTGGAAGAAGAACAGATATATTTACACAATAAAAAATAACATACCCCAACACAGATGGGACATTGATATGAGATAAAGACATCCATTGTAATGTAGGATAAACATTTTCAGTTTTCTAGAACTTTAATCACAAATGTGTATATGAAATGAATATTGTGACTCGTACTCATGATATTAAAAAACCACAAAGGTATAGACCGGTCAAACAGTGTGCATTAGCGTGGGAAACATGCATAGGTGGTGCGTGTGTTTGTTGTTATGTGTTAAAAGTCATTTTCGTCATCTGCTGAATTTCGCGTAGCCGGGCGACGCTAAATACAAAATCGTTCGGTTTACCCATAGGAAGCTGATTTAGGTCTTAATCCTTTCGGGTGCGGGCTTTTTGTATATAACAAACTTACAACCATGCAAAAAATATCGATTTTGAAAAATCTTGAGGGCGCACTATTGTTCAAATGTGCCAGTGTCTTTTTAAACCACTGGCGGATTTCAAACAGATCTGTGGATTATTACCCATGCTCCCCAAAACAGTCAGCGAAAAATAGACGGGTTGAGAATAATTTTAAAAGGAATTTATTTGCAGTATAAATTAATTTATGCGGTTGTTAATGAGCATATATTCGCCCTCCTTTGGTGTTATTATCAAATGATTTGATATTTTTCTTTAACAATTGATTGCAAGGCATGTCGCGAACAATTTTAATGATTTGGGGGAAAAGACGTTAACGATGATGCATACCAGGATAAACTTGAAATAGTCAGGCTACTAACATGTGAACTTTCACTTTGGCAGCTATCAGTGGGTTGAAGCTTAAATTATCACATAAACTATATAATTATTAGGTCACATAAGACATAAAGTTTAACTGGTTTGTGTGCATATCGGGTGGTGTGATACATGGAAAGAGAGAATGTACGGACAACTTGCTTGAACCCAGTGAGTTAACTAGCACGGGTTCACTGAACATTATAGATGGGCGCACGACTGCTGCAGGTACAGTAAGTGGAAAGTGTTATGATAATTCAATGCGAAACCACTGGACAGTTCTAGAAAAGCTCAAGAATCATGATTTGTGTAATGTGTTAGTGATGATCATATAGACAATGGCTAATCCTTCGAAAGTTGTTTGAGCGGAATATATAAGTACCCGAAGAGAAGGGTTTGATGATGCAGGCAAAGTATCCTAACAACTTGCTCCAAGTGATGAGAGTCATCTCTTTCATAGCGACAGTCAGTGACAGTAAATAAGCTTAATTTGTATAGTCTTCATAATGGAGGGTCTTAGTAGTTGCGCTACAATAGCGTCGTCTGATTTGTGTAGCGTCTTCGCGTTTTGGATTTGTGGCCTCTGAGTTATTCAAGGATAACAAGCTAAAGCACTTTTGGACTTTATATTTAGTCGACCTCCGAGCTTAGGGAGTCATTAAGGAGCTGGTTTTATTCGTTTAAGGGACAAGTGTACCTGGGGACACGTCCACGTTTGTTGGAAAATTGTAGTTTTACGCTTAGAATATTCGCCAGCAGTGTGTGTAAGCTCAGGCATCTTTGTTGTAAGCTTGCTGCAGCCCGCGTTGCGGAACCAAACCATTAATTAACTATACATTTCCCAATGTTATTATTTTATTATTGCTATCTAATCAATGTTTTAATGAGATTGGACATGAACACACGATCAAAATAAATTAGTTTGCAATTGAATCTTAAAATCAAGTTTACAGGTATTGTATAGTTATTCAGTAGTTCGGATCCGAAGTTTAGAGGTGGTTGTTGCCTTGGTTAAGTTGACCCGTAAACACAGGTTTATCATATATTATATCTTTTCTTTTTTTTTTTTTTTTTTTTCTTTTTTTTTTTTTTTTT
>JAMKCH010040623.1:0-37212 GCA_023653785.1 Ophioderma brevispina | reverse complement strand
TATTTGTCCCTTTATCCGTGAAATTGGAGGCTAACGGATGTTGGTTGGAAAGTCATGAGCGAAACATACCCCATTATTGGTCCAACGATATTAATTTTACAGAGTACTTAATGAGGCTTACAAAATCGGGTTTTAGCGCTGACATTAAAACGGGTTGAACTATCGGCGCGAACCCCACAGATGGGTTTTGGGGTGAAGGCTATCGCGTATTCCCCTTTTAAGAAAATGATGTTAACTCGACCAATATCAAGGTGTTATGGTTATGCCTCCGGTGCAGGTATGCTTGTCGTAGCGCTCTTCTACGGAGTTACCGGCGCTGGACTAATCAAAATAATTCAGGAACAAGATGAAAGTGATTAAGATCAGCTGACATGAAATTATATGGCAGCGAAATGGATTGTAACATAAGTGTATCCCATTTCTGCATTCGCTAATGAAAGAAATGCAGAATTGACAAAAAGCGCAACAATCACGATTGGTACGTACAGGGTGAGTCAACATGATTGTTCCCAAATATCCTGATTTTTCTGTCAAAACTGTACGAAGGTAGCTCTTAAAACTATAAATTACTCAAAGGGACATTAAATAGCTTCGCAGAATTGAATTTTTCATTTTGGTCGCAATCATAATATCTGGGTGGGGTGTGTAGGTTCCTTGTGGGTGTCGGGTGGCGGAGGGGGTGCGGGTGTCGTCTGGTTGTGTTCGGCATGGCATCGTGCGGTGGATGACGCAAGTTGCTTGCAGAGTTTATATGTTATTGTCTTTATCATAGATCTATTCATGAAATGGTGCTAGGGCATTTGTATTTAATTGTTGTGTACAATGTAAAAACAGTGTTGATGTGCAATAATACTTGTATTATTATTAATATAATTTTTAATATTTATACTCATCTTCACTGTATAGGTCAAGGACCACCATGAAATAAGTGTAACAGGTTTGTGTACTTATTGTTTTATCCTTGGTTATGACCTTAATAAAGTGAAATGAAATGAAATGAAATATCGGCACTCATGTAAGAAAGGTTCTTTTTTGTGGGGGGGTGTTTTTACTAAGATTGCTTTGTACAAGATTCTATGATTGGTAATTGAAGTGTAATCATCTTCGATATGGTTTACTGTACTAAATTGGTACAAGTGGCATTTTGGGACCCCTCTAAAATGAGGTCATAACTTGAAAATAAAAGCATGAATCTCAGAATTTGACATGGTGATAAGAATATTTGTTCATAGAAAATTATAATAATATTCTAAAAAGATTACAAATATTTTTATATTTTTTATTCATCAGGGGAAAATCATTTTGACTCACACTGTATAACGCCTAGATAGAGGTGCGGAGGAATAAAACCAAATAGCGTGTCAATAACTCTCACAAATTATCTATATCTCATCCGAAATTGTGATCGTAAACTTGGCATACAGCATGGAAACCATCTGTTCCTAGTGACATATTATCTCGAGTACATCCAATCAAAGTGTGGAAACTGGGTGACAATACAGGCCAACTTTGAACATTCGACGATAACAATGCATAAATTTTGTTCTTATTCGTTTGTTAAGAATGAATGGATGTGCGTTCTGTACAATGACGAAGATGAAACAAGAAAAGTTGGGAATGGCATTCACACACGGAAACCAACCTACAAATCCGTGGGAGTAGAACGGAGTATAGAAGGAATGTTTCTGTAAAAAACCCATTAAAGGGACTAATAGCATGGAAAAATATTCGACATGATGAAATGGACCACGATCACTTCCACAAATTTGAAAATTGTTTATTTTTTGCTTTTTTTAAGTTTTTTATATTTGTATTAATATAATTTTCCTTGTAAGTCACTTCTAGCCCAAGGATGCTGACATTACCCACCCGCACTATCAAACTGAAAATGCATGCAGTCATTTCGACTATAGAATCCTTGCCAGTCATCACTATGAGATATAATGTCTCAACTCCCATGGAACAGTCAGCAACTTCCATTCAGCAGTGTTATTAGAAAATACCACCCTCCGTGGTTTTGGGTGGTACGATAATGATGCCCAGAAGCACACAATGTCAGTTCCTGTCAATGCATGTACTGTACAACCCACGGAACTGTGTCCTTCGGAGGATGAGCATATTGTAACTTCATAGGAATCCACTTACACTTGCCAGATGAATATGTTACTAAAAGTATGAAAAGTCTGAATCCAGTTTCATGCCTTTGAATTGTATCCACAAAACATGAGGGATTAATATTGCATGTATTTTTGTCTCTTTTGTGGGGCCTGTCAATTTGGCTCCCTTCTTCTCAAATCGAAACCTATGTTTGCCCATAATTTCTAGGCTTACTTGTTGGAATTCGAATTTTATTTCTTAATTGTATTACTCGGATTTTGACAATCATCTCAAAAAGCGTATGAACTTTTAGATAAAAAAATGTATTACTAGCCCCCATAATGTGGCCATTGTGCACATTTTGAGTGGTCTCACAACCTCTTAGGTCCAAACGGGGTTCTGAAGATACAGTCAGTGAACCCCAAAAGGAGGCTGGTGGTCATTTAGCTATTCGGCGACAGGAGGAAACCACCAAAATGTTACTGGACCTTCAATTAGGTGATTCCAGAAGAGTTTAGCTCTGGACATATAATGAAATACAAAAAACCAACCATGAGCACTAGAGTAATAACAATTCAGCAATTCAAATTAGAATTACAGTAAAGTAGCTAGAAATTAGGGGCAAACATAGTTGTCGATGTGAGAAGACAAGGTAGAACAAATTGACAAGCCCACAAAAATACACAAAATTGCATGCAAAATACCTGAATGATAGGTTGTTGATATGTGTTCTAAAGGTGCAATGTGCAATGAACCCAAATATTGCCATTTGAATGCCATTGATATTTGTGGTAGGTGGGCATCTTGGATGCATATATTTTTTCAATTCAAATTATTTAACGTCAAATACAGCAAATTATGAAATAAACATGTTAAGGAACAAAAGTTATTAACAAATATTTGAAGGATAGATCAATTTCATAAATAGAACGTGAAGTACCAAACAAAGCAAATTTTAACAAGAGTAATGGCAAAATAGTTTAATGAAAACTTGAAGCTGAGAATGTGAAAGATCGAGGTCACTGCTAACGCAGGCGTGAAGGTGCGGTTGTGACCCTCTTCCTAAGTTCTACAATTATACCAAAAAATAAAGCTAACACCCAGATGATTGAGTTTATATTGTTGCGAAGCATGTCAATTATTAAACGTCTTTGCCAAACGACGAGAGGCCCACAGTATTATGTGCACCCCTTGTTGTGTGTCAAGACCATGTCCCTTGGTGCTTCTCTCCCTGTGTGGCCGTGCGTGCCCGTAGCCAAATCGGTTAATTTGGTTGCTCTGGTCCGTCACGGCTTGGAGATTGTGGTTCATTCACTTGCCTATACCGATTCATTCATGGAGGTTGTGTCTAAAACCCCCCACACACCCATTTTGTTAAGAATTCTCTCTTTTGTCGTAATATTGTTAATGTGGGTGATACTTTTAATAATAATAATAATAATTTTAACATTTTGTCAGTTATTTCAAGTGCTTTAAGTTATTATAAGCATTAATTCTATGGTAATTTTTATAAATATAGAATGCACATGCTGCCGTTGGTCACTTTAGATTTAAAATATTTAGAGTGTTACCTGACTAAATTGAATGGTGGGGTCGCTCCCTCATGTGTGCAAGCATGGAATTATTATAGTAAATGCATGGTATTAATTCCAGTATTTCTTATCACGCCCCTAATTTAGGGGTAAATAGAGATGTATTAAGTGAAAACTTAAAATCATTGTCTGTGTTAGACACAAAAAAAACTGGGCTGCGCCCGTCCATGGGGGTGGGCTCCTATCCCTATCTGCATTCCATCTCACGGCTGGCGCAGTTGCACGGTTACATATGGTTACAATATTTACAGGTGCATATTGATTTTTAATTATATCTATGTACAGAATTTAGCTTTGGGTTTCTCTCCCTCCTGATCTGTACATGTGTGATGTGACCACTCAGTATTCTAATGTCTGTGGTAGGTGGGTTTAAACTCATTTCTGTGAACTGAGAACAAGGTCCGATTAAGGGTTTCGAATGGTCATCATTAAAACGAATGCCAGAGTGTTGGTCTGATGGTTGTATGTAAAGAAGGGGGAGGATGGGTTATCCCCATTGTTTTCTATTGTGATAAATCCTTGCACATTGTAGTGTGATATTTGCGATATAAGAGTAACCTCCACGAATGTGGTAAGGTATAGAATCTCACCTTCGTGGCCTTTTCGAGTTTATACTAGAGTCATGGGACAATGTTACATGAAGGACAAGGCAAACAGACAAAACAAAAACAATCAGTCCAACTAACGGAGAAAGTGAAGAACAAAAGTAGGCGAGGGAAGGGCAGGGGAGGACTAAGTTAAGAATTAGTAGAGAGAAAAGAGACGAAGGAAGGAGAAAGAAAGACGGAAGGGACGGACAAAGGAAGGACGAAGGACAGGAAAGGGAAAGGAAGGTGGAGGAAAAGGGAGAAGAGGGACCGAAAGAGAAAAGAATGGGAAGGGAACTGAGGGAGGAATTAAATAAATTACAACAAGAACAGAAAAAAGCAAGGAATCCAAGACAAGGTTGGCGTAGAGCATCAGCAGAGTTGTATTCCCGTTGGTGGGCACAGGGTTCCTATGGACTCACACACTATTACAACGGTGGGATATGAGATTTTAATATTTTTCATGCACAAGATGCGTATCCAAAAGTTATGAGCCGGAAAAAGTATATATCGTCGGTCTTACGATTGTAGTAAAACAAATTTGCGGGTGGCCAGTAAGATCTGCTACCCATGAAAAGCAACACAAAGTAAAAATGGAATCTCATTTCCTTTATATGATTTAAAATACAAGTAAACTGTACGCTAAAAGTGCTTCCCAGGAAAAAAGTTAAAAATCCCGACATACAATTCTGTAATGCTGACTCAGCGCTTTATTTAAAACATACACTTTAAAGCGGCACTGGCCACATTTCACAAAATATGAAAATTTCTTCAATTTGCTATCAAATGATAGTCTTACCTTGGAAGACTAGAGATACATTTACACATACAAAAGAAACTACTAAAAACAGAAATGGGGATGTAATATAGTTAAAGACATTAAGTAATTTGTAGGCTAACTTTTAATTTTTCCATAACTTTAATCAACAAGTGTGTATTTATATGAATATATGTAGACTTACGTACTCATTTTATTAAAAACCACAAACGTCACAGACTGGTGCATGCTGTGGGAAACATGCACACGGCGTGCGTTTTTTTTGTGTAAACGCAAAGAGGTTCTATATAAAGGATAGAGCGGCAAAACGTACGTCATCTTTAGAAAGTCATCGTCTCGCATGATTTGCCGACCACAAGAAACCCTAGAGTACCAACAATAGAATGCATGGCTCTGCCTCCGCTTCACATTACTGCGGGTGCCGCTTGCAATATCACGAATCGTAGTGATAAAAAGTGATGGTAGTGTTGTTAGAGGTGGCCAGGTGTAATATAGTGCACCTGGATCATGTGCTCAGATACTAATTTTTCTCATAATGCAATGCACGCTTAGGTGAAAAGATGGGTCATGAGAGCGTTTATTAAATCAAGACGACTGACGTTCATTTTCATTCGTTGTGGCCCATGGGTAGGGACAAATTTAAACAACCCCTGCAACCCAACATCAACAATGATATTTGCGGATGGTTTGTAGCGAATGTGACATTATGTGTGGATACAAGCACCCAAAACTAATAATTATTCCCGTGCAATATTTCAACAAATGTCAGGCTAGCACGGACGGAATGTTTTGAAAGGGGCTTCACCCTTGGTTAAACGTGTCTTGTGTTTTTCTTGTGTTCCGTCGTCATGACTGAATTAATGTCGCCCGGCGACATTAATTATAAATTCGTTCTGTTTAACCATAAGGACACTGATTTGGTTTAATCATTTTGAGGCTGAATGTACAAAGCTTTACAACCATGCCAAAAAATCGTTGAAACATCTTGAGGGGTACATTTTTCATAGTGCCGTGTCTCTTTAATCTCTCACCGTTTGATCTACAATAAAATTGTACTGTGTCAGCATAAACATCCACCACCTGTCTGTTATGGGTTGCTGATACTAATGGATACGTGGAACATTCGAGATCTTCTTTGAGCGTCGGTAACCAAATTGATTGGCAATTTTGCAAAATTGGATTCATTTCAACATGACGGTTGTGACGGAAGGCCTGTAGTTCTCGCAGTTGCTGATATTGGCCGCCACTACTACATTAGTCAAACAAATGAATAAACTTAGTGTCACTAAAATGACTAATGATGTTTTGTAATAAATTTATATCTGCTAACTATAGTCAACCTCGTCCGGTATGTTACTATAGAGGTAATTAATTTCTTGGACAATGGCATCATATTGAAGACATGGGTAAATGACACTCTTATTCCCCTATGATATCAGATCAGTCATATACAAAAATTTGTATCTCCAGATTGTTAAAAATGCTCTTTAAAATTAGTGGGTCAATTTGAGTCTTTGGTTCAAAATTTTATAGGACATGTAAGTAACCTGCATATCATATTATCCCCAATACGTAACAAAAGCGAGATGAGCTACCTGTTTTTGCCTGAAAATCACCTATGCATGATACATAAAATATGGGTTACAAAATTATGGACAGCGTCCACTGCGTAGCAAGGTATTTTCCATTATTTCTAAGCTCTATGAGGACGGAAGCCCATCGTTACTGAGTACCTCGGACGAGGTTAGTACCAGAATCTCAAAAGCATTACAAAGATTAAAGAAATATGCGTTGAGCTATTAACCCACAAGCGACACCACCAGATTTATAAAGTCCACCAGACTTGTTAGGCCTCTCCTGCATTTGATATGCCATTTCAACATTCTTTATAATTAGTTGTTTTGCCTTTAAAATTATGTCAAGGATTCATCCTATACTATCTGTAAATAATTGTATCATTATGTATTTATTTGCTGATCGGTAATTGCCTAATAAAATTAATTTGAATTGAATAACAGCACAATTCGCATTTACATGATAATTTATTGGTCGTGGAGCTTTAACGCCGTGTCTTGTTTAATAATGTGTAACATCAAAGTTATCCTTTAGAGTAACATCGCTTCCTGTGTGTATGTTTAACTTATATATTTAGTAGGGAAAAATCCACTCGTTGTTGATATCCCTAACATGTATTCTAACATTGATTCAAGAATATTAATATTATCATGTCTCTGGAAATTCACCTTTGACCCGTAGGAATGTGTGACACCACAACTTGATGATTTTGAATAAAGTACTGCTTGCGCCACACAATTAACAACCACGCTGTGGCATTTAAGCCTGAAGGCTTTTATGTTTGTCTCGTTACTTAATCTCATTTGATTCAAGCGAGCGGTTACGCTCATGGCAGGTGTCCTTATTGCGATTATAATGTAATACCCCTCCCTAAACAATGAATAGACGGTTAGGAACACAGAATCCTATGGGGTGGTTCTTTTTTGTTTGCGAACTGCCTAAACAAGAGAAAACACAATGATAATGACGAAATGAGAAAAGGGCTAGGACGTATCTACATGGATAGCGGAAGGGGATTGAAAAAGTCAAACATTTTGTCCGGCATATTAAGAAGGGCAAAAAGCCGTTCTCACTGAGACCAGTTAGTCGGCAGGTCACCCAAGTACTGTTGTTCACAGCGAAATTGTACAGGGTCATTTCACATGGGCTTTTCACAAATTTACAATACGGCACACGACCGTGTTATTTCCAATTCCCTGCACCACGTTGGCAGTTCAACTCCCGATGCAAATCATTGCGCCCTGGGATCAAAGGTAAAATTGTTCATTTTGATTAATACTTCGCAGAAGTAGTAAATTCATGTTTTCCACATAATAATAAATTTTATAATTACCATTGATTGGTTATGGCAATTTAATAAAGGTTGCCACATTTTCAGAAACTAATAAAATGGCATCTCAATTTAGTTCTGAATATCAGTGATTCAAGGGACATACACCATGCATAATGCCTCAAGCAAATAATGGATTATTGAAAGTAAATCCAACCATGGTATTCAGAGGACAAAATGACTTTCAGAGACCCTTTGTTTAGTTGGAAACTGCAGACGGGCAGCAGAAGCATTTGTGACTGTCCAGGCAGTTGGATAAGATTCAGTGTTTTAGGACTGGTTATTCCCGCCCAGTTTTGGGTAGGGACGTTCACATAGAGTCTGCAGTTATGCAAATGAGGCATTGCCTTTGATTCCGCCATGCACTGTATGATGTCATGCAGTTTAGTAGTTAAGGTTACCTTGTTAAACAATCATCTATTCTCAAATTCTGCTTCCGTGTGTTTTTTGGTTGTTTTTTGGTCTTGTAATGATGGTATTTGATGGTTTTGTATTTTTTGTGTAATCGCTTGTTGTTGATTATACAGGTCAGCCTTTTTATAAACAGGTTTGACAAAGACAAAAAAAAAAGTTTAAGCGCCGGACGGAATTCAATGGCAACTCTTTTGTATTATTGGACTTATACATGAAAAAGTCTATTCCAGTTTCGGATTGGAGCGGCTGCGTTGTTCGCGATAAAAAATAAACTTTGCGGTTCTACTGTGAGTTCAATTTCTAATTTTGACTGTATATTCAGCTTTATTGAAAAAGAAAACTGTGAACACAACTCGCGGTGGATATGTGTTAGTACGTGTGAATAACATTTAAAAATTTGTGCAGAACAAGATCCATAACTTATTGAGGGGACTCCATTTCTCTATTCAATTTACCACCAGGTAATTAGAAAAATACAACGAAGGGGGGTCTAGCGCCCTATGCTAACAACACGGTAAATTGAAAAGAATAGGGTTAGCGGCCAATTTCCTTGTAAGTGAAGTTTTGTTTCTGCACAAAGAGTTAGGTCACAGTCTTCAAACACTTTATTTCATGATTCTTTTGTTCATCTTTGTTCTTTTCGGAAAAATGAATGAAATATCTGGTCAAAGTTTATTGAACGCACAGTAGACGTTAAGTTAGTTATTTCGTGAAAGAGCCGAGTATCTGGCGTCATGAAAAAAAAGCTCAATCTAATATGGTGAGAAGCACTGAAATCCTTTTTATCCTGGAGGTTACAGAGCCCATTGTATTACCCCATACAGTTGAAAAGTAATTTGTAGGCTTTATCCTCGACATAACGAGCGGATTTACGGATATCACAGTGCTATATTTGCTCGAGTCAATGCTGACATGATGATATTATGGTCACTGATATATTGGAAAAGGAAATTGACTGATGACATTTTATTCTTTTCAATCAAATGTGCAACTTTTGCAATTGACATAAACCCCAGAGTATTGAAAGGTATAATAGACAATATTAAAGGGCAGAAATCAGTAATTTACTTACCGATATGCGTAACCATGGTCCTTATGCAAGCATCTTCCTCCTTTGATCCCATGGAGTATCAGGCCCGTTTGAGAATTCAATTCCGTGATGCCAGTAGATCAAGGTTGGCTTATACATTTTCCCGAGGTACGCTTCTTTAAAATAGAATACTACGTACACATACTTTTTTGTAGCACCACAATTCAAAAACTAATGATTTGGGACGATACTAAAATTGGGGGATTCTATAAACTTCAGAGACCACGCTTTTTCAAAACTTAAATTCATCGGGGCTTTTTTTAATGTTTGCCTTTTAACCCCCAAACACCCTTTCACGTCCATATTAGACCAAGTCGATATATAGTGACCATTCTGCAACCATAATACCTAATACATATTTTATAATGGAATTCAGGTATTTTGGACTCCAAATCAGGACAATTTTCCAGAGTGTTTTCGACCAGCTATTAAGGTCACAGCGATTTTGTGGCTCAGTGGGACATGAAAATAAGCATGTTGAAGTCGTTGACCTCTGATGGACTGGCATTACTTTCAATGGCACTAGTACGTTCATTAAAATTTGACAATTTACTCAAAAATAAGGGAAAATAAAGAGGATTTTGTACCGAGGAATTTGGTTATATTCAAACCAGATCATTAGTGAACAAAATCAGGAAAACATTTCCAAAAAATATAATGTGAAATGGAGGAAAATATGAATAAAAATCATTCATGCAGTAAATAAATAGCAGAGCATGTTAATAACATAGATACTGGGATTTGGTTTAAATATAAAATAAAGAATGAATGGATGAAGGAAGGAAAAGAATGACGAATAAATCCACCTCCCTCGGTATATGATTAAATAACACTTACCGAGAATGTTTCGGAAGCTGCGAATGAACAATAGCATGTCAGGTTGTGGATTTCAAAATTAATTTGGTTTTCGACCAAAAATGGGGCACATTTTCGCAGATTTTGCTCATAAACATCCAAGCAAAACATCATTTTAGCCTTAAGATTTAAAGGGTAAATGATTAAAAATCCCTTTCGTAAATTTACTACAATACACCAAATTTTAACCACGGAAAGAGGAACATCCAAGCAGTACGTCGTATCCCTTTCGTATCAAAAGTTAGAATTCACTGGTATTTTATTAAAAAACGACTGGTAAAAGAGCTAACACATTGTGTAATATAATTATAATACCACCAAAATGTACACAAGAAAAGACGAACAGAAAATAACAAGCAAAGGATTTTCCGTATCGCGATCACACGTGCAAAGATTCCCCATATAAAATGTTGCCGAATTGGCTTGTTGCCGAATTGGGGTCGCCGAATGGTTGTCGCAGAAATTGGTTTGTGCCGAATTGACTGTCATCGAGTGTCAGGCATACGTAAACAGACAGCATGAAAAAACTTCCTCGTCGATTTCGCCTGGCAACCCTCGCCATAAAAATGATCCTTCGACATCCAAGAACATCGTCAGGTTTGTTTTTGTCGAAAGTTACCTTTGCTAAGATAGAATCAATTTTCCAATATGACGGTATAATCGCTACGACGAGTGTGCGTTTTTATCACGTACTATTGCACAGTTCTAATATTTTTATTATTAATACCCCGGGTATTTAATAGGAAACTTTGACTTGGTAGGTCCGAAACAGCGTCCACAACTCGCTATTTTTGTTTGTATTGGTAATAAGCGAAAATAAGCGTGTTCGTGCGATGGAAATAAATAATTTACCGGGGACAGCGTGTAAATGAGCATCAATGGAACATTCATTTTAATGTACCGTAACGAACGAAAACACTCACTAACAGAGTTAATAATAATAATAATAATAGGATTTATAAAGCGCCTTTCAAAGTAAGACCAACGGCGGGTGTATCATTTAATCAAAAATACAAATTAAGGCAAGGTACACTAATACAATGATAAATATTAAAAAGTAGTAACAATATAAAAACACAAATAATTATTAAACAAATTACTTAAAAAATATTAACCTTAGGGAAAAGGTATGTTTTTAAACCTTCTTAAAAGATTGTACATTTGGATATTACGAATATGTTTGGGAAGGATTGTTCCAGAATCTAGGCCAAGAACATATGACTTTCACCAAAAGATTTGCGCGTCTTGGGAATGGCAGCGAGTGTTGTCCTGTGAGATCTTAAGCCCAGGACGCACAACAGAATTTCTACGAATGGATTATTCAAGTAAATGGTTGACAATGCCATTGGTAACAATTGGACACATGCACTAAGATCTTAAACTCAATTCTCCGCTGGACAGGTACCAAATGCAGTTCGCGAAATAAGCGGGGGATGCACTATTACGTCCCCGCACTGGATATTAGCGCGCTGCGCGATTTGAGTTTCTGAAGACGCTTCACATCAGAGAGGGACACACCCGTAGCAAAGAATTACCATAGTCCAGTACGAGAAAGGATCAAATATTCACTGCATGTGCACAAGTGGAAAGGTCACATATAAACGACGGATTCTATTAAGAAGATTACGCAGATGGAAATTTACACTTTTGCATAAGGAGATAATTGTCTTCATGTTAATGGAATATCAACATAAATACCCAAATTTTTAATAGCGACAGAAGGAGTTAGCACACGATACACGATTTTAAACGATGCCAGAATTATAGCATTTGCATGAATGGAGACGAAACAGGAATAACTCGAGATTCGAGTCATAAGCTTTAATTATGCTAACAAGCATCCATGATCATTTCTGCAAGGCAGTTGGAAGTTAAGTTTAGCAGCAGCAGAGCCTCCTCAGATTAGGGTCAAACCCAATTTAAAGTTGCGTATCATCTGCATATACATGATATGCCCAACAATGAAAACGTTTGATTGATATCAGTTAAGGTTGTGAATATGCTGGTAAAAAATGGTGGGACCTGCGAATGATCCCTGGGGAACACCATAACGCAGATGTTGGTCTTAGAATATCACCAAGAATACAAATCTATTTTTGACGATCACTGAGGGTACTAGAACCAACCAATCTCTTGCCAGAACCAGTTGATACCAAAATTTCCCTCTGCAATTCGCTCGATGAGAATTTGGTGATCTATCGGGTCAAACAGCAGAAGAAAGGTCCAAAAGAACGAGCATAACTGCTCTACCCTGTCAAGTTCCATTTCAATATATCTGTTTTCACTCTAAGAAGAGCTGTTTCAGTGCGATGAGGAAGCCTTATAAGAGACTGAAATATTCGTAAGATTTATTATTTTGAAGAGGGACTATGAAAGCGAGAAGAAATTGCTGGGTATTCAATGCTTGTACCTAATGTAGGAAGATTAAAACGGCGGTATTTTTAATAAATCCGATTTAAGCAGGCTTCTTAATCAATGGAGAGACAACAGATTGGCGAAGAAGAATCCAGGAAAGGTGTTACTGGGTGATTGTAGGAGCTGCTTCGGCAGCTCAAGAAAAGGAACGGAAGAAAGAAAGGAGAAAAAGAAAGGTGGGACGAGGGGAAGCGGAGGGAAGGGACGAAGGGAAGGCGAAGGGAAGGGGAAAGGAGGGGAGCGGAGAGGAGAGGGGAGGAGAGGAGAAGGGGAGGGTGAAGTGGAAGGGGCGCCACATGTAACTTGTCAATAAAAAAATCATCTGCACACAAAAGAAGTTTAGCCAATCAACATTCGCCAACGGAAGACCAAACCTCCACTGATTACTTTGTCTCATTGCTAATGGATCTCCAAAAATTTCAACTTATTCCTCTGAGTTGTGTTGCTTTCAGTTTTCAATGAAAAGCTTTTCCATATTAAACTTCAAAATTTCATCTTTTTGCCCGTACCACTCGTTTATTGTCGACTTTTATGTACTTTGTCGATTAAGTTTATATTTGTAGTGTAAATTAGTATCTGAAAAGTTCACCCCACAAACATTTACGCGGTTGTAGTATGGATATCACCATCCCATTCAAACTCCCAATTACCATCCACTGAAAAGGAACTAAGAGCAGTGTCATAAACGTTTGAAGAGTGGGGATTTGAATTTTGGCAGTCTCGTGTTTCACGACCCACCTTTTCCATCCAATAATTACAACGAATAAACCGATAACATTTGTACAGTGAATGTTTTGGCGGGAAAAAAGTGGGTTGTATAACACGATATTGCCGCAATTTTGACCTACTGGTCCCTGTTATTAACATTTAAATACAAAAAGGATATTCATTGAAATTAAATTAAAATGATTTTTATAAATGTTTAATTGATTACTTATCTTATGACTGGTGATTTCTATTTATATTATCATTGTACTGATACCAAAAAAAGAGTCGTGTGTGTAATTAACATGTATAGGTCAAAAGGTAGGTGTGCACGAGCTATGAATTTTCTTTTGGATAGCCTATTGAGGCTCGTGCGTGTGAGGGGGGAGAGCCGAGAGGGGGGAGAGGGGCGGGGGAAGGAGGGCGGCAGGGGGGAAGGGGGCGTTGGAACGAGGGAAAGGGGTTAGGGCCAGGAGACAGCGCCACAGGGGCAACGGGGGCCCGGGGGGCGGCGGTTCGGGTGGTAGGGGTAGGGAGGCAAAAGGGCGGCACATGACTGTGGCATAATTTTCTCGTTAAATATGAAGATTTTCTTCAAATACAAGAAAATATTCAAAGCGGTATATAACAATTTGTATTGACTTACAGACGTAGTACAGTGACCTCCCAATGTTTTGCCTTCCTTAAATGGTGCGGGGGAAGTTCCACTGACCTCTACACTGGATAGCGGGCTGCCGCACAGTTGAATGGATCGCCCGAGTGAAACAAAGGAAGGTGGTTTTGGACCTCTACAATATGGTAGAACAATGCATACACATTGACTGCTGCACCACATTCCACACATATGTTCTAGGTTTGACAAGGTGTATGATTTTTACCGCATATTGTAGAGGTCCAACCAACTTCATGATGTGTCAATCGGCGACTCTGACCCGCTATCCAGGTGTAGAGGTCATTGGGAAGCTCCAGTGTATCAATCGGACGGACTATTTAATTACGTTGAGCCGCTATCGTGTATTAGGTCAGTGTCCAGCATAGACAAATGCAATCCACAAATGAACTGGATCAATGCCCCGTTAAGCCATTGACCATTCATCACGCTGCACATGGTTATGAATACCCAGAGTGCTCAACTCAATGCCCCGGGAGCTACTGCAAAATGCAGCAAATAAAGTCTTGGTAAAACACATCAAGGCTACATAAACCATGTTAAAGTTGTAGAACTGCAACCTATAGGCATGGGCAACAGCATGACAGAAGCCAATACTCAACTTTGCAGGACAAGTACTTTAAAAATTTACGCTGCAAGTTGTTTATACCCGGTGGCACGCGTACGCTATCGTTTTGACCAGCACATTTTTCGGAGCAGGGGATTTCTTTCACTAAACCTCCAAAGGGCAGCTATTTTTTATTTTTTTTTTTTAAAAAAAGTAAAAAAAATATTTGATTTTTTTCCATCTAACTGAAAATAAAATGAAACATTTTTATTTTATAGGTGCATTAGTGAATTCCCATCGCATTATAGTATATTTCCATGTTCATAGATATCCTTGAGAAAAAGCTTTTACTTGATCCCGACCTTGCGGTTTTGTGTCATTAAATTGGCCAAACTATAGGAATTTAAAATTTTTTTACCCATTACTACCCGACTAATGTACTTTGAGATCCAGATGTTTGAAAAAACATGCATCATAGTCAAGTTTTAGGAGAAAGACATATATGCAAGCAAATATCTCAGATTTTGAATGATCACTACGCCTTTTGGAATGACCAAATCTCCAATTCGTGCTTTTATTAAACGAAGTGGTTACGTAGCCGTATGAGGTTATTTAGAGTAAAAATTAATAGCCGTATATACACTTCGCATTTTTAACTGAAATGGAAAATGAACGTGGATCCCTTGGCATGAGGGTTAGGGTTAGGTTTAGGGTTAGGGTCCCTCGTATTTCATTAGTGGCCATAATCCGTAATCATTATGATTGCAGCTGATCCATCAGTGGCGTGGCCTACACAATCATGTCGCTTAATTAGGCCTCATTTAAATCCGTACATTTACGGCTAAATAAGGCCGATTCACACAGGACAGGCTATTTGACCAAATACGGCTACATAATTCAGCCGCTATATATAGCGGATTTACATCGGACAGACTTTTGACCGTACGCTACCCATATATAGCCGTATCGGTTACATAAAGTCGGCCGCTATATAACCGTATACCGCTTACGTACACCACGACCTTTTATTAAAGATCCATTGCCGATCGCTATTATAGGCCTCGTCCCTAGAAACTCAGATTTTACCAGAAATCGGTTCCAATTTGCGTGTCTAAGAAAGCGACTCTCATTTACTTGGTGAAATCTTAAGGCTAAAAAGTGTTTGTTTTGGATGTTATGCGCGAAAAAAGCGACCCATTGTCATGTTTTGTTCGACCAATATGAATTTTTTTCCCCAAGTGTAAAACTTAACTCATGGGTATGAGGTGAATTTCAATTCAATCAAGATGAAACTTATGCCGGTTAATTAATTCTGGTCATTCCCCGTTAATAAAACGTTCATTGCTTACAGAAGCGCAATATCTTAAAGCAGCTTAAAAAGGCAAACAATCAAACCCACTAACCTATGATGTCGGAGAACAGCCAATCGTACCTTCCTTGTGGAATCTTCACTATCACGGTTATAGTCTTCTTTTTCCAATTAGCACACTTTCAACCCAGAAAAGGTCTTGTAAACAGTATAATCAACACGAAAAAAAATACACACTACAAAGATACTTATTCAAAGTAGAAAATATTATGCTCAAGATGAGTGTATTTTACACTCGGAGGGGTGATACAGGGTGAGTCAAAAAAACTTGACCCTGAATTGTGTCCGCCATTTTGAACTTTTTAAATAACATATAAAACACTATTGGTTATCACGGAACGCCTATTTATCTTTAATTTGCTTGTCACAGTATAATCCCATTCGGTTTAGTTATAGGCCGAGCACCAGTCTTTCGAATCAAGTCAGCTTATCTCCCTATCCACAAATTCCCATTTGAAAGCTGGGAACCAACTAAAAAATGTCTCCCATAATCATGATATGGTATGTCTATTTTATGTCAAATAAAGTGGTAAATCCTTAAGGTAAAACCATAATCGTGGAAAGTTTTATTTGAACCTTTTTTGATGTGCTAGACTTTTGGACTCTGTGACAATTCAGAAGTATGATAAAAAATTGTTTCCGGAATAAATGAATGAATGCAGGTGACTTTTGAACGGATAACCTATACATTGAAACTATATATTAAAGATATGACAAACCCAAAACTATCCATTTTTGTATCTTATCATTAGATGAATAGTTAATAGGTAGGCCTATATCTTCCTGAAACAATTGGAATTCATTTTGCCCCTTCTCATGAGTGGTTTTTTCCATTCCTTATACACCTTTTGATAGTTGACCCAAAATTTAAAGTTTGCAGGCTCCGTTGGATTGACATGAAAGAGTGTGTCATTTTAGATCTCCCCTCATCGTTAGATGTCACTCTCGTTGGTGCACAAGGGTCCACTTGCCGCTCGCCTTTTAAACAACTTTTCCAATGGATTTTGTTCATGAAATATGGGCTCCCGTAATGACTACCCAATGTTTTACTGAAAGAAAATTTTAAAAAAATATTGAACAGTTCGAATTAGGGGCAAACATTAATTTCCATGTGGGCTCGAAAAGCGGCCATTTGTTTTTGCATTTCCTGCACTAAAATTAAAACTAATTGTTGTTTGAGTTACGAAAGACCATGTTTTATTATGTAGACCACAAATGTAGGGTTTTTGAACCATTTTACGATTTTTACAAAACCGTTTTTTTCGAAATCCAAATGTTTTCGCCATGTGGACAGAGAATTGATTCCGACCTATTTAGGTTATTTACGTATCGGCGTAGTAGTGGTTTATACAATATTCGTAATTTCTTGCACTACGTGTGTAACCAATGGCGCGTCGCAAGTATCCTTTCTGCCTCCCCTTATAATGCCTGATTCTGGGTTATCACTGCGCTTCAAACTCAAACTTATGTGCAGATTTTTTTATGAAAATGGTCTCCTTGCAAGTGAAAATTATGTGGAAAAATAAGCACTTAATCTTTAACAATAAATTTTAAAAAAAATATCCCAACAGTAATTTATGCATTTCTCTTGCAATTACGACAATTACCTTTTGCTACATTTGCTGTTGATATTAAATCCGGCAAAATATGCATAACTTCGCAAGTAGTTATCGTAAAGAAATAAACGAGAATCTGGATTCAGGAGTAGGAGGCTCACATGAGTGATCATGACATTATTACTCGGCAATGTTCACTTATCACTACTGATGACACAGATCTTTCCGTCGTCTGTAGTTGCTTGATTCCAACCACTAGCTACGTTACCATCCGAATCCACAAGTAATGTTTCGCCGCTGGTTTCTCCTATATCCATGTAAGACTGAGGACCCGCGTGAATATTGGAATCAGAGAACACCAAATACAAATCAGAAGTAGAAGGCGCAGGGGCGTCAGCAGAAATTTAACGCAGGAAGAACTGTCACCTGGATATGATAAAGGCTGGGACATACGCATTTCTGAATCGACCCATCTGTTGCAGTTGGATTTTTTCTGACCTGCGCACATTATTGGTTCGTTGGAAGAAGGAGTACGAGCAACCTTTACTAGTGACATGTCTTCCTCGTAATCACCAGGATTCGATAGAGTAAACGTATCTCCATCTTCGGACACCGTTCACCTCGTGTTGGGTTGGCACAAGGACTCTGTAGATATAGCCATCGTTTGCGCTGGCGCTATCTGCAGAAAGTGCGGCAAAACAAAAGGACCAGAATCCAGCTACATACAGGTAGCAAGTGCTACAATCAAATCATCGAACCCAAGCCCACAGATCTGGAATCGAATAGGAACAACACTTGGAAATCCAGCACACAGGTTATTGAGAACTGAGGAATGTTCACCTGTAAGGTCGGTATTCACTCACATATTGATTAGGTCTCGTATGAATCCAGTTATATTGTTCTGATACACCACTTTTGGTTGATAGCTCACTTTCGTCTCCTCACCCTAAGGCAGATATGGAAAAACTGTGCCAAAACCTTGCGTAGTCGGTACCGCAAGTGTGTATATTTGTGGGGATAGGAGGCGATGACATACGACGTACCAAGTACGGAAGGTCGGTGGGGCCGTAATCCGCCAGGTGGTCCAATGAATGATAAATAATCACCCCTTGTACAGTGAATCATAGGGAGCAGTTAGTTCGTGGGCCTGCGTAGTGTTTTCCTGTCTGCTTTGGAGGGTGGACGTCCCATGCGGCGAGTGGGATAGTACGGTACGCATCGGTTGGCGTCAGTTTAGCGGGTAGTGAGCCAAGAATACTACCAGGGGAAGAAAAGATAAGAAAGAAGCCGCGAAAGAAGAACGAGAAAGAGAAAGAGAGAACAAGAGAGCTACAGAAAGAAGAAAAGAAAGGAGAGAAAAAGAAAGCAATGAGAGAAAGAGAAAAAAAGAAAGAAAAAAAGAGAAGATAGAAAAAGAGGAAGAAAGAAGAGAAGAAAAGAAGCAGAAAAGAGAAAAGAAGAAGAGAGAAAGAAAAGAAAGAAAAGAGAGAAAAGAAGAAACGAGCGGTAAGGAAAGACGACGAAAAAAGAAGAGCAAACAGAGAAAGAGAAGAGAGAAAAAAAGAAAAGAAAAGAAGAGAAAAAGAGAGGAAAAGAAAGAGAAGAAAAAAAAAAGAGACATATAAAAGGATTACTTACCCCATAATCTATAAAAAATGTTATATAAAAATAAAAATTAACAACTATAATAGAAAATTATGAAAGCAAAGTCTATTCCCACTGTATTGAGTACGGCGTTCGGAGAAGCAGTACTAAATACCCAATTCCAAGGAATGACAGAGTGCTAGGAGGGGGAGCGAAAAAAACGAATTCCGTTCCAGTGTATCAATAGCATGCACTGCTCATAGATAAACAACAAAATTAAACAAAAAAAAAACGAAATTTGTTTCTAACCATACCGAACTGACATCTTTTAACAGAATGATGGCGTTCCAATAACATATTACAGTAAATAGGTTTAGATATTCAAATAAAAAGTTTTAGTGACATCAAATTGCTAAAATGTACAAAAAAAGGACTTTTGTTTAAAGAAAAATATGTATGGTACAGTTACATAACGGACACAGAAAAGTCGGCATTAAGCAAAGTTGGCTTCCTTTCGGACATAATGAACATGCTTTAACATTAAATCACAAAAAAACGGACCTCCATTTAAACGATGTTGTGACCTTACATTTAATGCTGACACAATAAGCAGCAATACACAGCGTTAATATATGACAAAAATGATGTCTCGGTCTTGGAACATGTTTGCCGCTACAAAGTAAGATAATTCCAGTGATTCACCGTAGATTTTCTATCAGGAAACAACAGTGTTTGTTTTACTGTAGATATTTTTGTACTGTCAGTTATCATTTTAAATTCAGTATAGTAGATTTCAAATTAAGTGTGACTCTATGTATATTCCGATAGGATGGGAATTGATATGGGGTCAATCCCCGGATGGCGCAAGACTAGGCTTTTTGCCATTACAAAAATATTGTGCAAATGGTACAAAGTTACTGTACAGAATTGGCTTACTGGAAATGATGTATTCAGTTGATAACAAGGGTATGTTATGGGGGATAGAATGACTTGTGCCATTGTTGGCCGGATGTTAACTCCGGCTTTGCGCTATCAAGTGATTTAACCGAAAGGGTAAAAATATTTTAAATTTGCAGGACTGGCTTAAATGTGAAGTGGAGTATCTAGAATACCCATCAGTTATTCATTTGCAACTGAAAAATTTACGGAAAAGGAAAGGAAAACAGCAGTGCCCAAAAAAAAGGATCTCCATTCACTTATGTGTGTGCAGAGGTCCGTAGGACAGTAAGGACTAACTGTCCGATTTTTTTTTATTAGGTGTCTTTGCCTTATCACTTGTAGGGTATGTTAAGATAGGTATTCTTGTTAAAAGACATTCAAAATCGATTTTGATGATTTCTTCGATTCCTGATCAGCAAATCACTGATAGTGCTAAGGACAAATAACAACTCGATGTTTTTGCCGTATATAGTGGGCTATAGATGGAAATATTAAGCATTGACACTTAAAGTGACCAAGGGTTTTCACTCCCGTTAGTGCCACAAAGGGGAGCGTCTATGGGACCCCACACGAAGGAAACCACTTTCCCGACAGAATTCTTTATCCAGTGAACTTTTTATACCACATGTAAAGGGTTCATTAGACAACTTGAATCAGCAATAAAAAATTACATTGGCTGCCGCAATTAAAGGCAAAACATTGTTTTCACAAAACAAGCGAAAATTGGGCAAAAAGAGAGGAAAATTCCAATGAGCCTCGCACTTACATCAAACTTTTGAAAAACTGATTTTATGTTGAGTTGTTATATGTCCGTAGACGTCAAAGGTCAGACATACCTGGTAAGCACAAACAAATGCGCATGTGCACAAGTGATCTGAATTTCATACTATAACACATTTTTAATTATTTTACTGGTTTGGTTCAAGAGTTGGTATGTTCAAAAAACATTAACACACAAGTAGTTTGCGATATGATACTTAGGGAGTTCACTAGTGTCTTATGTTTAAAGCGTTGCAGTTCAACGATTGATATGTACTCACAGCGAAGACTCCACAATGACAGCATGCAAAGTCATATATAAATCCATTATTCCTTGGGATCTTTTGAGTCTTGAAGGTCAATTTGTGCAGCAGTTCAAGGCGAGGGTAAAAAGTCCCTCGCGACCACTAAATCACAGTATATCAGTCCAGAAATCACCACGATTTCTATCTGTCCACAATTTTGGAATTCCTATTTTATTCCCAGCACTTTTGGCTTCAAACACATAAATCATTACAGGGACCTTGGCTAACTTAGGTCTGCTAATCAGTGCAGATTAAAACTAGCTATAACTATGTTGTATAGCTTCCTGGTACTACTCTGCTGCCACGAGATTTACTCAAATCTCTCTTATATCAGGATTCCTAATCTTAAAATAGAATTACACAGCATCATGCACGAAACATAACCGTGCATAGCGACCAAATTTGATTTCACATAAATTAATAATTTGCATTGCATCACATCACATTATAACATGACCGGAATCCCCATGCTTTGATATCAAACGCATAAACAAGTTGACAGATTTTCTAAATTTAATCTTGGGGATTCTCCCAATTTCCCTATTGTGCAATCTAATCTCTTTGTAAATAACAGGTATGAGCTCAATATAGCAATTGGGAATCCCCTGCTCTATTTTTTTTATCATAAACAAAGTACTTTTCCCGTGAGAACTCTTCTCACAATAAATGGAGAAAAATCATACTTTTAATCACAAAGGTATATAACAATATCTACTCTAGAGGTGACCAATAAAACTTTGTAATTTGAATCTTTAATTTTATTTTATCTTAAATGAATGGGATAGAGCATCTTGCCTGCATTTGTTTGTTCAGTTGGTGAGTGGTTCTGAAGATGTTCCACTGACAATAAGTCAGCAAAACGACTTGCTTCCACGGGCATCAATTTATTCATTAGGCATGGTTAGTCGTTGTGGTGCAAGTCCATAATCACAGTGGAAGATCCGTCTTTAACAAGCTGATGTTTCATAATCCAGGTGATCAGGCCCTGGATTCTCTTGGGGCTTGTAGACATCACGTCATCTATGATGGGCAATGGTTTGATGGCTCTCCCCACAATCGCAGTTTGGTTGAAGGTTCTACTACGATATGGTGACAGGAAGTTCTTTGTACGACCTAAGCGTTCGGAGTCTGGTGAAGGTTGACCCCTGCGTTCTATCAAGGTCAAGCCTTTGGGCTTGCTAGAGGGGTGTCCACAAAAAGCTTTGAGGTTAAAGTAGAGGATGACCATTGCTCATACAATCTGTCATGATCCAGGTGATGATCGATAGGGATACTGGGTGCGTGTCTGGATTGGGTATAGCAAAAGTGATTCCGTGGAATTCTCTGATGCCTCAAAGGGTGTGGTGGGGGGATTAGGTTACCAGGTTCATCACATTTCTTGGCGAGCTCCTGATCGTCTGAAGGTTTTCATCAAGGTTTCAGGAGCTAGGCAGACGGATTGGAGGATATTCTACAGGCGTCGCCAAAAAAGAACTAATAACAAGTCTCATTGCATCATCAGAACGACAATCAATCTTGTGTGAATGTAAACGTGACTCCATACTGGTGCCGCGTATTCAGCAGTGGAGTATGCCAGGTCAACAGTTAATGTAGTAAGGGGGGCAAAAGATGACCACACAGTTCCTGCGAGCCTGCTGAGGAGGTTCAAAAAAACCCCACCCCCCACAATTGCCAACATAAAATGTAGTTATTCTAACGGTTTACCTTTAGATTCTATCTTCGAAGGTCCTCCATGATTGCGTGCAATGTATACATGGAGTTTCAATGTGTTGAACAGCTCTTGAGTTACATGAGTCTCATAATGCGGGTTAAATGCAATTAGTTTATCCGTCGTCGTAGTTATGTAATGGGTTGGGAGCCTCATTTAAAGCTTTAGCTTTAAATCACCCACATAGGCCAAAAAATCCTAGCGGAGTTAGATCGGTGACTGAGGGGGGACATTCCACCGCTGCCCTATCCAATGATCGATTGCGAAAGAGTCCTGAAGGCGGTCATCACCATGCAGATCTGTATGCGGTGCACCGTTTGAAGAAAACAGAGCATGACGAATTGCTCCATTTTCTTTGCTGGCGAAAAATTACGCCCGCAACTTGGTTCCTAAATGTTGATAATGCATACTGAGATCACAGGTGATGAAGGGATATAGTCCCATGGAATCATGGTCCGGTCCACAAGGGTGAACAATAGTTCAAAATGTTTTCTCATGTACGATAGCAGGCTTGGTTGGTACTCTCACTCGGGAACCTGTTTGGCTATTGCCGTTTGAAAAGGTTAAATTAGGCGACCAGGTTGGTAGTAAATCTTAACCGCGAGGGCTCGTTGTTGTGGGTAAATTGAGGGGCCATTACTATGCGAAGTATAAGTTCTCGTTCAAGAAAGAATCTGGCCTTAAGCACACCTGACGCTAGTGATGATTTTAGATTAAAGAAAGCCCACCCTTGAAACAAGACATTACAAACTGGTATTTTGTAAACTGAATGCTATGATGTTAGATTGGAAAAGCCCGGTTGCCAAAACAAATTGATGGGACATTACTTATTAATCCATCATGAAATACCCATGGACAAGGTCTGTTTATGTTTGGAAATAAATCAATTACTGGAACTTAATTTTTTTTCTACTAAGCGACGTTGCGTCCAGTACCCCTGGACATCTACAGGCAACTGACTAGAGGTGGCGATGGTGAAAACAGTCAGGCAACTATGACTCGCCTAGAGGCGAGTCACATGACCATCGGCTAGGAATGTCTTTGATGGCACGATCCCAGGTTGTGGGATAAGTTAAAACGTAGAGCCGCCGTCATGTTAAGTGTGGTTTTTTTTTTTTTGTTGCTCACACGTTCCAAAATGGCTTCTTGACGCCTCTCCTATGCCACTGCTCCTCGCGATCCAGAATTAAGGCATCCTTGATGTCGATAGAATGTCCAGTTTCTTGCCAATTGTAAGTAAACGCTGATTCTGGGCCTCATTAGTACTTGGGCGACGATGTTGACTTATCCGCGAATATTTTCGCCGACATTGACAAGCTGAGATCAATCCGAAGCACTCACTTAGTCCGTACCTAAATTAATTGTTTCCTTCTCTCTCCCTTGGTGTTTATTATCCTGACATGGACCACTTGCACGTAATAAGTTTTTAGTTTGGTTTGAAGACGTGGTAACAAAAACCGTAGTTTTTAAGGTGGTTTCTTAACGCGTTCCGAAAGTCCCAGCAATATAAGGTATGGTTACTCGCGCCTTAAACTGGTTTGGCCCGGAGTTGGGTTTTTGAGGTGTTTTTTGGTTTTTTTTTTTTTTTTTTAATTTAATCAAGTTTCAAGTATAAAATCACAATATAGGCCGTACCTGTTCCACTATCACCACCTCAAGTCAGTTGCCTTTAGAGTTCCAGTTGGTAACTGGATGCAACGTGCTTATAGAAAAAAAGTAAGTTCCAGTTAATTGATTTATTTCCAAACATGCATTTTATCAACTGGATGACTGAGAACAATTCATTCTTATACAAGTCTGTTTTGCTAACTCATTGTGTTCGTTTTGACCATATCTTTAAAACCACTCAACCAAAATGAATAATTTTTCAGGCAAGACTTATCTTTATAATAAAACAAATTCACACAGATATCAAATTACAAAAAGTGGACAAATATCACTTGCACCATTTTGGGCAGAAGAAAAAAAAAATGAGATAAATGTTTATTGGGTCACCCTGTTGAAGAACCAAAAAAAAAAATTACATATATTTAACACAAAACTTTGCATTTTTTGGACCTCTTGGTCTTTTTACGGATGTTGAAAATACACGTCATCTTCCAATAGAGGGTTGGTCATTGACGGTTTAGCAACGTCCTCAATGAATAATTTGTTTCAGCACATAAAGGGTTAATTATTTTTTATTGTTAGTAATAAATTGTTTATTATATCTATTTGTGCCCAATATCATCACAAATGCTTTATGGTTCTTCATTTTTTAAAAATATTCTCCCATGACTTCCGTTAGTGCCCAGGGTGTACATTTGTCCGAGAAATCCTGATTCTTTTGTTTTTGTTTCGCAAGAATACTTCTCCAATGACCAATTAAAACCATCTGGTCGTCCTTAGATAGGGAATAATTTCGTAAATGTATGTGCGACTAAGATTCATGTCATTGCCGCAAAGTTCCTTTAGCAATCTTGTTCTTTTTTTTTATGCTTCCAGTGAAAAAAATGATCCTGATAAAGGGTGTTTATTGTTTTTTCTTTAGAAAGAAATACATTCTAAGGCGAAGTCCATATATTGTGGGTCAGTTCTTTCTTTTCTCTTAAAAGTGACTTAAGTTGCAGTTGACTTTTGAAATCAAATGCTCCTATTAAAAAGGACCACCATTTTCAAAAGCATGTCCTACGTCATATTACTGGCATCATCAAATTCCAAGATCCTGGCCTCCTTCTTCATTTGAGCTGCTCTGCCCTCCAGTTGGCTGCCTCCTAGAACGGATGCAGGCCTCATTTCTCTTTTCCATTTCAATAATCGGCTTACTACCCTCATTGTCCGTCCATGCTCTGCAAAGAAAGCTGTTATTTGTTGCGAAGATCCTCAGATTTGACTTCCGCTAGACTCGCCCTATGGGGAACATTAAAGTCTGACGCAGGATTTGAATTATATTTTTTTGTGTTAATAATGAAAAAATAGTCATAGAGCTAAAGATAGTAAACCTAAAATGCACCAATTCCCGAAATTTGAGAGCTGACGCGTGTTTTTTTGTTTTGAGCAGTAACCATTTATGTTAGTAGTACGTCCCATAGGATACTGTGTATAACATAAAATTACGGATCCGGAACTTTATAACAAAGTTGTGATTTCTATATGTAGGAATTCGATAAGCGTAGCTCATTTAACACAGGTGATTAGATAGGACAAGCATTGGTACATGCCAAAGACAACTATTTTTTGGAAAATTGAGGGCGCCCTTCCTCAGGAAATCTTGAGTCGGGTTTAAAGATGTGAAGTGTATGCGCAGGTAAAGATTCTTGTGAGATTTGGCCCGAAATTATGCTCCGGAGCATATATTTTAATGTTCATAGGGGCGCTATTATTTTATGTGTGCGCTTTATTCCTTTAATGTTTATATTGACGTTATTACAAAAAGAACGACATTCCTGCCGGATCTGATTGGTGGGTGGTCTGTGGGCGCTCGTCTGGTTATCTAAAGGTCGTGGGATTATGAATCCCAATCCAGGAACACAAAATTTAGTTTATGATTTTAGTTGTATTTAGAGTTGGGCTTGGAATCAAAACATCAGAAGTTGTGGATTGAAGTAGACGAATATTATAGCTGCCTTCTGAGATAATAAGACGGTCATGGTTGGAGCAAGATTTCGGGACAGAATCTCCGACGTGCGCACAGGAACCACCAGCAAACTTGCCAAGAACTTTGCAACAGAATAACCGCTGACTTTGCAAGCATCCGACGGACCAAAAAATGATCAGAAGTCGATATTGAAATGGAAAAAGAGAGCTCAAGACTGCTCCATCTTCATTCCGGTCTTCGCAAAAGAAAAATTAGAGTTCGAAAATATTTTTAACGAGTGAGAAATCGCCGAAAAACAAATCTTGGGTACTATGGCCCCCCAGGCAATTAGGTGCTAAAAAAATTAGTTAGAAAGTCCTCTAATAGATAGAAAATTTCTCTACGAATGTCATCCAAGAAGATAGAAAATTTCTAAACAAACATACATACATACATAATGGGACAAGCTAGGTGTGATCCTTGTTGTAAATGACATCCAAACCTGTCAGTTCAGCTGTATTTTATAGGCAATTAGGCCAGCCAGAATAAAAACATCAACCACGCTTGGTGCCTTTGCGTCGTTATAGGAATAAAAAGAGCATCGACCCTGACATCAGTGAATCGGTTTTTAAGGTCTCTTTAAGTCGGTGGTGTTAAATGCGGAGCGCCCTTTTTACATAAATTAGGCTAATAGAAGAAAACTTAAATACTATTACATTGATGAAGTAAAAATCAAAAAAAAGTTACCAAGTCGAATTTAAGGCCAAAAAGAATTTTGAAAAGGCGCCACCAAAATGGCTAATTATGTTAATTAGCTAATAACGCATGGCTGATTTAATTTTTGCCCCACCAAAACATGGGCGCAACGGCTAATTAGGCAATACATAAATTTGGGCAAAAATTAAATTTTTAATTACCGTAAAAAATGGCGTACGAAAAAACAAAATGTTGGGTCCAAGTGGAACCCCCACCGGGCAATGTGGAACTAAATTAATGTGTTTGGTAGGGAGATTATTTTTATTGGTGTTTTTACCAACTCTTTAGAGTGAGGTAAACTTAGAGCTAAAGTGGTTACAACGGTGTTTCTATAATGTGGGCAATCTCTTTCAATCGTTTTGCCACGAGCGGAGCGGTTTGGACGGCAAAATTGTCGACAACCCCTACCCTCGGCGCTTTTCCGTTTTTTCTTTTGCGCTACAAAAAAACGCAACCACTTATATTCGAAAGGCTGGTAATAAATCATTTTAAAAATGATGAGTTGTGGTACAAAACTTTGGTGGCAGGGTGTTTGTGGGTCAAAATCACGTTTTTGAGCTAAAGCTTAAGAAAATTAAGATTTATGAATGTTTAGCAAAATCAAAATCAATCTCTGACATTAATATTATGGATTTCTGCGTTTAGCATATATAAATGGCCTAGAATTTTAGCCCCAAAAGCACCCTTTTTCCTAAAAAAAACCCATCTTTTTTACAACATGTCACCACAACGAGTGTTACCTGACCCTTTAGGCCATGTATAAAAGGTATAGCAATAACAAAAAGGATACCATAAAAAAGTCTTGTAATATTTACTTAAATAAAAAATAAAAAAATAATCGCTTAATTTGCACCCAAAATGCATTTTCGGCCTAGAAATCATCCTGCAACCAAATATTTCAACACCAACCATTCTTTCTTAAATATCATATATTTTCTTAAAATAATTTATTTATTGATTTTTCTGTTGTTAGCCCATAACTCAAAAACCAGAGCACTTTTCAAAGCTCGGCCACTCCGTTAAATGTGTAAAGTCCATCTAATTTTGAAACGAAAGAACAATAAGAAAATAATAAATTTCTTTTCTATTTATACTTGTGGAATTTTGAATAAAATAGTCATTTCCTCAAATGTCAAAAGATTGACATTTTTCAACCTCGCTTCATTTCATTACATTTCACATGGTCACCGTCATTTTGATTTATAGTAAGAAAAAGTATTACTGGAGCATGATTAAATAAAAAAAAAAATATTCAAATCCTATTCTCCCCAATTTTTGGGCCAGTTTTATTCAAATTTTCCGGAAATGGCCGAAAACCTCAAAAACCTTAAATGTTTAATATCTCGGCAGTGCAATAAGATTAATCTTCATACCTCCCCTCGGCCCTCAAATGATTTCCCTTTATTCGTAACGAGGCGCTCCACAATTTATGCGAGGGGGTCGAGGGGAGAGAGTGAGAAGATTCTTCTTCTTGCCCGGCAATGGATGAAGATACAGAACCTCACGTAAACACTAAAAGTTGTGTTTACGTGTTCAAGAAGTCTTATATCCATTCTATGTTTCTATGTATTTTGATTACCCGGACCACTATGATTACAATACTTATACAATACATTAACATGAACTGACCTTGTGTGATTGGGGATCATATATCATACCCCCAAAAACCAGGGTGTATTTCTAATCATTGGTGATGAAAGATACTGAACTGTGCCAAGGGAATTGAGATTATTGTCTAGCTCATAGTGCGATGGACTTTACCACGGTTTGGAAAAAGCTTCCTCAAATGTGTACACAAATTTTACACAACTTGTTTATTTTTCTTACACAATAAGTTGGTCGGTTCTATGTTTAACCACCGCATATTTACACAACTTTTTAAACAACAGATTACAGTGTTCGTTTTATGGTTCTTTTACACAGTTGAGACGTTAAAACAAAATTTATGTCACTTTGGCAAAATTCAGATGGCGTCCAAAATTATATAGAATGGTGATAACAACCCAAAAACGTTGTGTCAAAATTTGAAAGATGTCATTGGATTTTTTTTTCAAGTAAAACAATAATCCAAAGATGGTTTTAAAATGGATACCCAAATGGGTAAAATCATAGCAAATTGTGTAGTACATCAAAAAAGGTAAACATTTATTTAACATCATTTTTTTTTTTTTTTTTTTTTTTTTTTTTTTTTTTTAATATTTGCTTATAATATTTAAATATTACAAAACACTAGGTGGGTCCAAACACGGCCACCAAATATACACAATCATAGCAAATGCGAAATAACAGCCAAAAAACTTTGTGGAAGAATAAATATTATTTAAATAAAGATTTTCTGTCACTAGTAGCTAAAACCTGCGAGTTGCCTATTTTTACAACGTGACAGCCTAATATGCTAAATAATAGAAAGGTTTCTTATCCTAAGTACCTAATACCGGTATTTGTTGTATTTGACGTTGCTTTGTTTCTGCTTGCATATTTATAAAAGATAAATGGTTCTAATATTGATTCTATATTGCGATTGGACCCCACTGCTTCTATGATACAAAAAACTTTCAATATTATAGAAAGTACTTGAGTTTTTTTGATTCATACACTTGGTTTTCAGACATAGAAATTCAGCTAAGAAATTAAATCAGAGCCAACATGAGTATAAAATGGATATTTTATAAAAGTAATGACAGTGCTTATGAAAATATACCAGAAACTTTCAGCTGATTCATTACCCACAAATGCCAGTCTTTCGCATAGCTTCCAACTAGGAATATCAGGTAAAAGCGCCAAATCAATTATCGTTTCTACTTTCGGCAGGCACTCGAGTCAGTATGTGCAAAGGTAGTCAATCAAAACAGTGGGATGGCTCCACCAAATTCAACATATTCTGCTGCAAGACCCTTCCAGGAAGCTAGGAAATACAAGATAAAAGCACAAATGGTGCTTAAGCGATTAAGCCAAAGCTATCAAAATATAATGGCAAGTTTTAAGATTTGTTTTTAGAAAACATTTGGAGATGATCATAGCAATTACCAGTACTTTGAATGGAATTTCAGCTAAGAGTATAAAATGAATAGTCATGCAGAATGGTGAAAGTAATGTGCATTTTGGGTGAAAAGTACCAAATTTGGCAACAGAGGTAGCTATTGATATGCTAAATAAATCTGGTCTAGGGGCCAAATTTTAATTTCTCCAATATGGCCCCATTTTCAAAATGGCCGCACACCAATTAAAAGGCATTAATTATTGAAAATATGTGTCTTTTGTTTTTTTTTTCGCTTGTAAACTCTTATATAGGTCAGTAAGACTTGGTTTTAACTTTTAAATCAGATTTCTGTTTTCACCACAATCGTAGTTAATCAAAATGGCCGGTCACCACATTGGGTTCTAAATTCAAGATGGCTGCCGCTCACAGGAAAGCTGCTTATTTTGTAGATTACAGTCAAACCATGGGTTTCGTTTTTATTTTTTAAAAACTTTGGACCCTCAAAAAATCATACATTTCATGTGTAAATGCCAATTAATGTATAAATGGCGGCCATATTAAAAATGCAGCTACTGTAAACATGATAGGTTAAAAGGTTAGTATTGATTTTATATGTGTCATGGTAATTGATAAGATTAATCAACATTCTAAAAAACCATAATTGGTGTCTTGAGTATGGCTACACATTTTACCTTTTTGTCTGTGTATCCATAAACAATATGGCTGCCAGGTCCAAAAATGGCGCCACTATAAATTTAAACATGCCTTAATTTACTGTGATTTCTGGTCAAGTTTGTGACGCACAGGTTCTATTCCATTACCAGGTAATCTTTTGTGTGCTGCGGTGATGTCAATGTGTAATTTCTTAAGGGACTCTCTATCAATTTCAAAATAGCTGCTACTTGTCACTTTGTTTTTTTTTTTTTTTCTTGTAGTATTAAGACGGAGTATAATTCATTTTACAATGGACCAAATACCAGAAAATGATGCTTAATGTGAGCATTACTGTTAAAATACCCAAAGTATTGTGGATTGTTTAAGTCATTCATTGACTCATTCATTCTTCATTTTGTTATTTTGATAAACTTGTAGACCTCCATTTCTATATTGTATGCATGCATCCTTCATAGTTTAAGACTATAGCTAGCGGTAGTTCTTGTCAGTGGATGATGGTATAATAGATACTAACAATAACTATCTATCTCAATGCACACATGAAGCTTCTACTTCATGCAGGCAATGCTGCTGCTCCCCAAAGGGTATGCTGCGTACTGTGGACACAGACGTGTGATTTTTTTTCTGTGGCCTGTTCGCTTCAGCCAGTCAACCGCACTGAAAGCTGGATAGCATTTGGTCCGGAAGGAATCGCATATTCACACCAGCACCTACTATTGCCCAGACCCTAGGACCAGAGAACTTTGTCTCTGCTGATGTTCACACCTTCACCGGGTGCACAAGGAAAGAACACCGCGTGGAAAGCAAGCAAAATCATTCCTGATTGTAAAAAACTTTTGCAACCCTGGGAAGAACTTCCTTAAGAAGATACCTTGAAATAACCAATGCCAACAATAGAAAGATTTGTTGACCTCATTTACAACAGAACAAGATCCCGAGTTCATTCCACATACTCAGATGCCACTTCAACACTCAAACAGAGTGCCAATTCAGGCAGACATTGCTGGGGACAGAATTCCTGTGAGCCCAGAGCTACCAGATCAGTGCCTGGGGTCGGAAAGTTGCAGCTTCCACAGTCCTGTAGGACAACTTTTGCCAGAGGCATCAAAGCATACATAGCCAGGTTAAAAACGGCTTAGGAATGTCAATAGAAGATGTTTTTGGGTACAATGTCGGATGCTTAACCTGAATTATGCAAGGTCTTGTATGGGCAATTGTTGTGCCAACATTGGGCAGACCAAGAGATATTCCATTGCCTTGTGGTGCTGTTCTACAATCCATTATGATTCCTGATATGCTTCCAGGTAGCCCCAATTCTGCGATGGCAACGTTGGATTGTCCGATTCTGGTTCTGAATCTGTTGAGGACATCGCCATTCAGCCCATGAGGAGTCAGTCCAGGTGGGAGATGCTCATCAGGTTCAATACCATAGATGTGACGGTTGATCGCAAGTCTTTCTTTCCACGGCACAAGGTGACTCTCTTAAACTACCGTGAGACTGTTCAACCTCTCACATTTTTCTACCTCTCTAACCGCTCTCCATTTCCATTTGGCATTCCTCCCTTACCCTTCCGTGCCCCCCTTACTATTTCCCCAACTCTCTGGGGTCGGTCTTTGCTTGAGAAACTCTCCTCTGGATTTAAGGCGGTAGCAGCCGGTCTCTGTCCAGACTGGACATAGATATTAAAATTAGATATATTTTTCGGCAGCTACGCTCTTGCATGCTTGATACACTTCAACAGATGTTTGATGAGCAATTCCTGCCTAGGATTTATAAGTTGTCCGTTGACATTATGTGATAAGCTGGCAGGAGGCGTTTAATGACTGGATCAAGCTTCTTGCATGGGTTGACCTTTCCAATGCAGCGGTTAGCATACCCTGCACATAAGTAGTACAGGACAACTTGACTAGTGCCGTCGATCTTAGGTAGAGTATGTGGGCGAGCTCCCAATCTTGTGCCAGTGAGTTTGTCAAAATGTTATTGCGTAACATACATATTGACTCGTCTTTCGTGATGTGGGTATTATAAGAGAGAGAGTGGGGCTCCAAGGTAACTTCCTATAGACAGAATTATCACAGACAAGGTTTATTAAGCTGGGACGTTTGGTTTAACGGTTGAGTAGATGGAAAGTACATAATCTGTGTCTTGAATGGATTTTTGCACACGGCGCTCTAACCAACTGAGCTATCAAGAGTCAAGACTGGGTTGGTAGAGGAGCAATAGATATCATCCATAGGTGTTAGGTTCAAGGTTGTCCATGCTTTCCAAGCGTGCTAGTAATACGGATAGCGGTTAGAATACGGCCGGCGTGGGTGTTTTTTGTTTTCAACACTTGTGTGGCGCGGCTATCTCCAGGGAAAGATTAATAAATATCCATCCGTAATTCTACCTGGAGAAAAGTAGTTAAAATTTAAAAACAACTATAAATTGTATATTAAATATACAGTTCTGATGCTATCCCTAACCTAAACCTATGTATTTCCGTTCCACAGCCTCTTGGGATGAATCCCGGGCAGCTTATCACTAGTTGAGCAAAAAATTTGGGGGGTTTTTTCATTAGTTATGGAGTTTTGGAGCAACCTTCTTTACGTTCTGTAGTTCAAGTGCCGCTTAAAAGGCACTTGTTTGGTCTTACTGACTGCGCATTAGATTAGAGTTAGTGAACAGGATCAGACATCTGCTACACAGATTATGAGATGTTTTACCACATAAGATATAGATCTGGATTGTAACCGCTTGCCAAGGGGCACTATAAAAATGATAGCGACAGTTCAGGGTCATGAAGGTGATGTAGATGTTGACTTAGAGAATAAAAGTATATTTTGTGAACCGGTACTCTCTTACGACGATTGAACCAAGGGATACCATTATTTTAAGTGGAAAGACGAGGCGGAGCCGAGTTCTTCCACGCAAAATAATGGTGTCGGCCGGGTTCAATTCGTCGTAAAGAGGATACCGGTTCCCAAACTCACCCTACCTTTCGTCTCATTCTTAAACAGCCTTATAATTAAAGGTCATCTTTAACCCAATTTCGCATATGCTTTACGGCTTACATACAACGAGAAAGGACTGCCACACCGTGAAAACAATCGAACAACACGAGGAACGCACGATACATACGCAAACGAGACGCACGTGGCAGGCGCGGCGAAAGTAGCAAAACGAGGGTATAACGAGAGCGACTAACCTAAAAATAACTTCTATACGCAGCGCGTAATACTCGGTCTAAATTACGAATTGAACCCGGGCATCAGCCAATTAAATTGATACATTTTCCACAGATGTTGAATGTCTATTCTTCCACAGCTTGTCCGTCTTTATGGCTTCATGTAGCCCCATGGGGTACTATGGGCTGTTGAAATCGCCAATTAAGAAATTAGGTTTAGTGGAATTCCGAATTGGAATTGAGGGTGCTTGAAATCTACTATGGAGGTTGTAGGACTGATATAACTATAACAGAGCCGAACTCAATGGTGAGCACTTCGATGTTGTCAGCAGATATTGAGGTTGCTTCTACAAAGGGTCTGTTTTCACTTCTAAACTGTCGATGTGGTCTCCAAATGGAACTAGGAATTGTCATGGAAAGTATTTAGTAAGACCTTTGCTACACATTAGGCTACCAAAGTTATTCTGCAGAGTCAACTATCTTGTGGGTGCGTGGCAATTGGGCCATAATTTTGAATTTGCCTAGAAGTGTCACGTAATAGGATTCGTTGCCCCTGGAATCAGTTGAAACAAATCCACTGGCTTCGAGCATGGGGAAATCAAGCTTTTCATGTGTAACATGTGTCCTGTGCCTGTGATGTTTTGGACGATTGCTGGGGCAATGGAATCAAAATTCTCCCACCACTGGATCATGTACATTTTACAGGGCTGTGTATAACCACAGAGCCAAACATACCAAATCAAATAGGGTATGTTAGTTTTAATTAAACAAAAAACACATTCAAGTAGCACGGAGGAATCATACAGGCACGTAAGTGATAATTCTAAAAGTATGGCCATTTCGAGGTTTGGCAGCCATATTGGCCAAATTATGATGGAAAGAAGCAATTTAACAACATACTTAATTGGTTTACTCGTAAGTTGATGTGACTTCCTCCTTGACGGGAGTATATAAAGATTAAGAAAGCATTCATTCTTGATAATCAAAGATAAGTTTAAGTGACAAATTAGCCGCCATTTTGAATTTCGCCGCCATTTTGGATTTTCTAAGGTGATGTGAATTCATCTTTAAGGCCAGTGTTCAATAACAACATTAGGGAATCATAACAAGATACAAGAAAAAAACATTTATTTCTTGATAATCAAATGATATGCTTCAAATTGGCCGCCCTTTTGGACTTCTGCCATTTGGATCAATGTTGCTATTAACAATGGAATCACCAGTGGAGTGTCAATCAGGGTATTCGTTATTAAAAATGGCACGAAACACAATCAAATGGTAAGTTAGATCATTATAATAAAACATAGAAAGCACGCAAAAAACATTGACTTTTAAGTGGCGGCCATTTTTGAATTTGGCGGCCATCTGGAAGGAAAGTAATTTGGCCCCTAGACCCAGATTTATTCAGATATCAAGAGCTTACATCTGTGAAAAAATTTGGTACTTTTACCAAAATGGCCCAATAGGTTTGATATCTTGCACCATTCTGCATGAACTAAAAAGTAATAAAGGGTAGTCAGGGGTGTCTATTCAGAATATCATATGTGCCCCCTCCATTGCCACGGTTTATCGCAATTATTACCCAAAATTAACTTGGTTTCTCAGAACCTAAGCATTTAAAATTTTCCAAAAGTCATAGAAACACAAAACCTATTCCCCTACCACTCAGGGACGACTAACGGAAGAATATACCCGGAATAGACACCCCTGAACTTGAATCTAGCAAACCTTATTGATTATAAAATTGCCAGTTTCCTCGAATGGAATCTTATATAGTGATTTGGCCCAGCTTCTAAAAAGTATGTAGAAACTTAGTTTTATAGCGGTGGACAGTCGCTGAAACACCCGGGCGGCACTTTATCAGAGCATGTTTTCAATACTTTATATTCTTTGATAAAGCGGCTGCGATAGACTCATGTTGTATCGACACGCATGCTCTATGTAAACGATGCATCTTTGTGTGTGGCTCAAAATGGCCACACGGATTTTTAAGTCTCTCAGCAAAACCGAATTCCTCCAAACGTCCAAATAGCAGACGTTTTCACTAAAGTCTGTTTATGTCTCTTCATGCCAAACAACATTCGAGGAAAATTATTTAACTTTTTATTTTTTTTATTCTGAATGTAGATTTTATTGGACTCACCCTGTATACCTTGCTTTTCTATTTTGTTTCCACATTTCTTCACACAACCATACTGCTTGATAATTCTGTAGTTCGAAAATACGAATTTTATTTTCATGCAAAACACAATATTTATTTGTAAGATCAATTAACCACCCCTCCAAAGAAAGCTGAAAAATCATATTAATGGAACAAGTGTGATAGTCAAGTACCGTTCATAAATAGTGGATCATACTTGCAGGCCCGTACGCGGGGGGGGGGGGGGTGACGTTTTTTCTTTCCCCAAAGGGCAAAGTCGCTTCTTGGATTTTTTTGATAAAGAAAGTCCAAAATGTTGAGCACTATTGACAAGAAACGTCCATTTTTGGTGTTGAAATTTTCAAACGTCCAAAAACGGACCATTTTTAGGGGTTAGGTCCACTTTACAACCACAAAGGTGTTCACTTTTCGAAGTCCCGCACACCCCTCCCCCGCCAAAATAATAATAATAAATCCACTGCGTACGGCCCTACACATGCAGAGATTTGACAGGTTTTCATACATCACTATAATAAAACTAAGAGGTTGAGAATACAAGGTCATAACTGGACACACCTCAGGTGAACTGTGTTGCATATCTTTGATTATTTTACCAGTGAAGGCCAGTGTTACAAACAAGTGAATTGGGCCATTCCTTCGGTCACGTTTTGACCCGCACAACGTCCATTCCGAATTTGATAAGGTTTTCATAACATCACTATATAAAACTAAAGAGGTGGACAATAACCTGTCAGACTGGACACACCTCAGGTGAACTGTTTTGCAGACCTTGATTAGTTTAACGAGGTTGGATGGCCATGGGTTAACCAACAAGTGAATTGTGTCTGGTTGTGTCTGGTTTTTCTCCAGGCAAGGTCTCCTTAGCTATGGTTTATTAAAGGCCGACTCAAGGATCCATCCTCATTTTTTAAACAATCGCGTGCTTGTCCACATATAGACCCTCCTCGGGTCCACGGGATGAAACACTAAGCGACGAAATTTACACTAGAAGCTCTTCAACCCGAAACCCTCCCTCGGGTCCACGTGATGAAAACACTACGCG
>JAMKCH010040622.1:0-13285 GCA_023653785.1 Ophioderma brevispina | reverse complement strand
CCCCTGTCGCCCTTGAACTTTGACCTCTGGATCGAGATAAACAAACAGGCAATTCCAGGGGTCTAAGGAATCAGCCTGCAAGCTTGGAGCCTGAGGCTGACTGTGGTCTTGATTTATGGGTGGCCCCTACATTTTAACGTTTGGAACCCTGTAGCCCTTGACTTTGACCTATGGGATCGAGGGATACCGAAAAGGCAAATCAGGGGTCCAAGGGGCTATCAGCCTGTAAAAAATTTGGGCTCTGAGGCTGCTGTGGTTCTTGTGTTATAGGTGTCCTAGTAGAGTTTAACATTGGCACCATGTAGCCCTGACCTTTGACCTCTGGGGTCGAGATAGCAAAAGGCAATCAGGGACCGGGGCTAAAGACATACCAAGTTTGGGCCCCGAGGCTGCTATGATTCTTGAGTTATGAGGGTTCGTTGCAAGCGTCTTGAGGAGAAGAAGACGAAGAAGGAAATTTAACAGCATAAAGCACAATATATTGCAGTTATACATGCGAATATAAGAACAATTAAAATGCACATCATATCTGGTCACCTTCTGTAAAAACACATTTCAGAAGTATCAGACCCAAAGTCAGATACTGTGTTGATGTTTATGTAGAATAGCAGAGGTTAACCTTTTTAGTCAGGCCATATCAGAATAGATATGGCAAATGAGCTCATTAACCCTAACCCGGAGCAGACGCATTGAGGTGCCAACGAAAAAGTGTGGTACGTCGGAATGTTTCTCGTTGCATCGCGTTGCAACTATTTTTGTCGCCCAAATGACTCTCATTGCACCTCAGTTAAATCTGGGACTTCTTCCCGGAAACTGACGCGATGTTCTCGTTGCACCTGGGAAGTCTTTCCGGAAAATGACGCGACGTTCATCGTGATTCTGGGACGTATTTCAGGAGAATGCGCGAGTGCTTCTCGGTGCATATGGGGACATCTTTCCTGGAAAATGATGCGATGCATTGCATCTCGGACGGTTGCCTGCAGAAGGCGAAATGCTTCCTCATTGCCTTAGCACGCGATGCTTCTCGTGACTCTGGGAGTCTTACCGGAAAATGCGGCGATGTTCCTCGTTTTTGCATCTGGGCCGTTCTTTCCGGAAAAATGATGCGATGTTCTTCATTGCATAGCGGCCGTTAACGACTGAGCGCTACTTATTCTTGTGCAGGGAAAAAGGTCGAGATGCAATGAAACGGCCAAAATTTGTTTCTCATTGCATCTGGGCCGTTTAAAAAATAAAATAGAGTGCTTCTCGTTGCATCTGGGCCGAGGTTCGGCAAAACCTACTGGTCCGGGTAGGTTAATTAATCAAAGTTAACAAAAGCAGATTGCATGGAAATCACTTGTGTTCAGTAACTACCCACTACCAAGTTTGTTCAATTCGGACGTGGTTTTGTCAGAAGTTTGACCTTGTAGTTTAGTAGACATTCTTAAAACAACTGTGGGAAATGTAAGAATTTCATCGGTGATGCCCAGTTTAAATTCGATTAATTCAATACAGTAGCTGTGGCTGGTTTGAAGTATTTTTCGGTTGAGTTGCTTGCGTTCATACAGCGTTTTGCTACCTTGCGGCGCCGTGCTGGATACGTTGCGTTCGTGCGTCTGATCGTTGAGTTCAATGGGTTGGTCGATGTTGTAAGGGTCCGGGGCAGTCCTTTATTGTTTGATTACGCCGTAATTTAAAGGCCATCGCGAAATTGGGTGTAAAGAGACCTTAAAGATAAGATGTGTAATAAGGAGAAAAAGGTATGATTTTGGGAACCGGTTACTCTCTTTACGACGAATTGAACCCGGCGACACCCTTATTTTGCGTGGAAGAACTCGGCTTGCGCCTCGTTCTATCCAACTTAAAATATGGTATCAGCTTGGGTTCAATTCGTCATAAAGAGAGTACCAGTTCCCAAAATCATACTTTATTCTCTAAATCAGAAATAAGCAAATGAGAGCTAATTAATATGCAGAAAATTTAGAAATGTCAGGATTTGCATGGGAATACACACAACACATACCAAGTTTGGGGGTAAAATCAGAGTGATTGGTCTCAGAAGAGTGGGATCAGGTTAACCTTTAAGGTTAACCTTCTTTGTTGATCAACATCAAGTATCCAGCATAATAGCTAAACACTAATGGTTCCTTCCAAGATACCGGCGCACAAAATGCAATGAAATGAATAATGTCAAATGTACTGTAAAACTGGTAATTTTCGCGCGCGTAATTTTTCGCGCTTGGCCACTCTACTAACAATTCGCGCGGTGTTGTTTTCGCGCTTGCCGACTAGTCAGCAACAACACACATAGGGAATTATTGTACCATTACCGTGATGACAATGTACATTGGACACCCGACGGTGAATGAATGATTTGTCCCGGGGATGAGGTCGCATACGCAGGCAAAAACACGTGGGCAGTGTGAACACATGGCACTGTTGGGGTATCAACAGTAAATACTAGTAAATAATACAAAGCCTATCGGAGGAGGGAGGGGCTAGGGGAAACAAAGATTATTTTAAGCCAACCACCAAGCAAAATCTTCCGTTGTTCTTCAATCATCAAAAGTACTCGCGGGGTATAAATCCAAGCAAAAAAGTTTAAATAACAGTATACAGCCCCCATCAAGCAAGGCAGAAGTTTTTCACAAACTTGACCAAATTCCAACGTGGTAAAGGACCAGATTTACAAATTACAGGAGTTCCATTCAGTGACATATCTACATCTACGTATTTATAACATATTTACAAGAAGTTGTCGGGCATGATTTCATTGATTTGATGCTTTTACTTTCGTTCTCCCAGTCGCCATCCTCCACATCGCTATCCTCACAAGCAGGGGTACGGGTACATTGCGCGCCGTCCCAGACGGATTTGCAGGATAACCAGTTTTAGTAAATCCATGAATGTTCAATCCCTTTTAATATTTAATTATGTCTTGCACGCGTATAAGCCACTGGGCATTGTACCGGTTTGAGTTGCTTGGTCCTCAAGTCACTGAAGCAGCAAGTCTTCGATTCCTTTCCTTATCAAGGCAGTGTTATCTTCTGTGAATACCATTCATGAAATGTCTCGCATTAAATCTTTGTATTTCAGTCACGTGAGTCAAGGGGTTGTAGTTGGTTGGCACTTTGCGGGGGAACTAGAGACAGTGCTCCGGATCATCATTTTATTGCGTATTTCTTCAGTCCGATGGGCCCAAAACACATCAAATAATAACAGGGTTTTGCGGGGTAGGTTCAGCCGCTCTTGTGTACGCTGGACATAGGGGAAAATAATCTTGTAAAGGGACTGTTGCAGTTTCTGAATTGCTCCACTGCGAAGAGGTGGAGAATATTCCCATCCTTCTGGAAATTCAGGCGTTCGGTGGCATCTCTCAGTTGAGCCTTGGTATATGATTTGAGGAGGCAAACATCTCACCAGACATAGTACACGCCAATAGCGCTGGTATACTGCCTCTTGTCCATCTATCCCGTTCACGTTAGATTTTTCTCACCCGCTGATTTAAAGTCAGTTCCCACTCGGTTAACCTTCTACTGCAGTCTGATCCCAATTAATAACTAACTCATCAGGTATTTGGTTACTTGCGAACTCGGCGTCCTATCCGACGATGAAACTTTCCCTGAATCACTTCCAAAATTAATTCGGAAGTTGTTTTGCTGACTTGGTTCCCTTTCATTTAACAAATTCATCTATGAAGTAAACTTCTGGCCCAGGATTTTTACAATTTCATGGTCCACCGTATTCAGCTAAAATTGGGGGGTTAGATATTTTTTAAATGATCCTTTAGCAGTTGCAATCCCCAACTCGGTTGATACCCCACAACACTGATTCGCGAATAGCACGAATGAAACGTTGTACCTGTTGAAAAACAAAAAAAAAAAATTACCCCACGTACTTTTGTGAGTAAAAGATGGTTCGTACTCTAATCTTGCTGTACGTAAGTTGGTCACTCGGTATAGGTTTGATTCAAATGCTGATAAATATGCTTTCTTCATGCTTACGGCGGTACTTTCGTTTACAGAAAACTTTAGGTCTTTGTAAACTTTCTAGCCTGCACGTTTAACGCCGTATTCTGCAAAGCATACCTTCCTATTTTGGCCCTATTATGCGTTGTAGAAGTGTATTCCTTCTTACGCTTACGATTGTTACAACCGGGTCCACGTGGCTCGCTGCTGCTTGTAGAAGGCTGATCTTGCGTTTTCAAAATGTCATCATTTGCGGCCGGCTATATTTCCTTGGATATTCCTGACTGGTTTAAGCTTTTGTCATCTTGTTTGGGTAAGCATTGCTTACAAGACCTATCGGTTAATGGTTTGAATAGCGATGTTTTGTTGCAAAGTAAACACGAAGCGATCGATTCGATATTATAGCTGCAGGCAGGAAAGCGTTGCGTTGAGTGAATACGGGTTTCAAGCCTTTGTTTCAAGCGGTATTAGGTTACAAGTCAAGCTAACTTCGGTCCCTTAGTGGCTTCCCGCAGCTCTGCATGAATGTGGGCTAAAAATAGCCAACGTTGCTGGCCGTGGCTAAAAACTATTACCGGGGTGTTAAATTCGGCATGTTGAATTCGAGCTGCTATCGGTTGCTGGGGAAAAGCCGCGAAAATAAATGTTTGCCGCGAAAATTACTGGTTTACAGTACCTATTTCAATGAATATAAATATTCTTGTGGAGAATTCCTTTGGGGCCTTACTTAACAGTTCTGTTTTTTTTACTGTGTTTCTCAGAAAATCTAGGTCTGTCAAGGAGAGATGAACACCAACACAAAACAACTAACTTCTAAATTTTACAATGCCTGTATGCTCCACTCCTCAATTTCCTCTGAGTTACATTGTTTAATAATAATAATACCTGCACATATATTCTGGTACTTTTACACACAAATTCCGCTTCCCCATATAAGGCCGCTACCGTTACACCCCAGTAACTCATAATTAACTTATTTTGTGGATGTTTGGCCGGAGGAATAGTATGTGGGAATCATAGCGGGGACCCAGCCTTCTAACTTTGCAATATCAAAAGTGATATTATATGATTGAAGATGGAAAGAAATCACCATATGCTATTTCTTCTCTAAGATACTTGTGGTTGCCATGTTAAGAACTTTTTTGCAGTACAATTCTGAGTTCAAAATTCCCAAAATTTAATTTCTCAAAGGCACTATTACATTAAAAAATGCCATTCTGATATAAACTTAGTGTGCATCGACTTGTACAGATGTTGTAAACATCTAAAAAAGGAGAAAATGAGCTGGGGGGTTATGGTTCTTGTAGTTGTTATACTTCACAATCCTCACAACTGCAATGGGATCACGGATAGTGTGTAAAGAGACACTGGCACATGTGAAGTGAAAATGGCGCGCAATACAAGATTTTAAAAATCGATTATTTTTGCATGGTGTAAAGCTTTTACATTAGCCCTCACATGGAAATGATTAAGATAAATCAGCGTCCTTATGGGTAAACAGAATGATTTTATAATTAATGTCACGGGAGACATTAATTCAGGCAGATGAAGGAGGAAATGGCAAACACAAGAAAACGCATGCCGTATGCATTTTCCCAAGGAATGCACCTGTTTGACCGGTGACCTTTTGTGGTTTAATATATCAAGGAGTACAAGTCTATGATCTTCATGTAATATACACATTTATTGATTCAAGTTATGGAACAAGTTAAAAGTTTAGCCTACAAATTACCGGGATATCTTTAACCTCTTATTAACGTCCTATCTTTTTGAGTATGTTATTTTATGTGTACAAAGTATCGTCTATTCTTCCAAGGGCTTAGGACTATCTTTGAGAGCAATGAACAAATTTATATTTTGTGTGAAAATGTTGCAGTGAAGCTTTAAATAGTGACAGGAGGGAGATTTTTAGGATATGAATTTCTCTCAAATTCACTGGATCGCGTTGTAGACAACCTACCCGAGATGTTTGGAAGGTTTATTGACAAACATGTGCAAACGAAAACCGCAAACTTGTTTTGAACTTGCCCTGACTCTAGTAATCGTTCACCATCGAAAACCATGCTGACTTTCTGTTAGTGCACGACAGCCCGAAACTACTAAATATCATCTTATTACATAAAGACGCGTATTCGCTTATTCACTTCAGGTGTGATTTTTAATCACATTTGGACGATTCCAAATATGTAAAAAACCTAGGTCGAGAAAAATTGGGGCGCCTTTTTCTGGAAATCTCCTAAGGTCTCTTTAAGTATAAGATGTGAGATGAAACATATAGCACAAGGACACATTATGGTCATTATGCAACCTTAAAAAAACGTAAATAAGCCATAGTGTATTAGGCACAACTTGGCAGCTTCTCATCTGACAAAAAAACGTAAGACTTAGAATATTAAGGCATAAAAAACAATTGTTTGATTGGTGGTACCCGGGAACCGATTTTTTACCGACAGGACCTAAAATATTTTTATTTTTTTGTCGGTCATGAAAAAGTGAAATGCAAAAACAGGAAATTTATGACATCATAATTCGGTACTCTAAAGGATGATTGCGGGACATTCAAAATGACAAATAAAAAGATGTGTTAAAGAAAAAGGTGTGAAGATGTGCCTATTTGGTGTTGTATGTGTGTATATATTGTTGTGTTCTGGTATGTGAACATAAAAAAAAAAAAAAAAAATCCGACCTACCTACCCGTTTGTTTCTATGTTACACCAATAAAACAATTTTTTTAGGCCTAAATGGCCGCAAAACAATGGGGTCATGTTCCACCTTACCTTGAAAGGGTTTAGCTGTCAATTTATAGCTTCAGCATCATAATGTTAGTGAGCAATGATTAATGATTATATAGGAAAAACCCAGATCACTAATCTATACTTTGTAGTCATGGTAAGAATATTTTATTGAGTTTTGTAAGGATGAACTATTCAATTGCCCCACTGATGAAATATTATCTTTCAAAGAATGAGAAAACCTGCATCCCAAACAGTAAAATGCTTGCAGACAGAAATGAACCAGATTGTAGGCTACCCTATTGTTCCCTTTGATAATTAAATAGTTTGAGACGTACTGTTAGCATGCAGCACGCTCATAATTATTGCATCATAACATAGCCAGTTCCATATAAATGCATGTTGTATTGGGGTCTTAAGTGCATTGTGATTGCAATAAAAAACAATGGTAGCTGCAAGGATTTATAAAAAAAGATTTCCTTACATTAAAGATGACTCCCCATTGGGGTGTGTGTGTGTGCATATGTGTGTGTGCATTGCAGGGCGTGTGTGTGTGGTTCTTTAAAAAAATGGAAAGCTATACAAAAACTTGGTACTTTTGGCAATTAATCTATTTTGCAAAAGCAAAAGGTCACAAATGTAATTCTTTCAAACCGGATGAAAACTTAAGTTGCATTTCGTGATCCTGACGTTTTCTATTGGTGATTACTAGATATCCTCAAGAGAAAATGTTATTTCCAACATTACCATTGATTGCAATGTTGAGTTGTGTGTGATGGTGGATTTGTGATTGTTACCAAGTGAAATTAGTGTATTCACGCTTGCCCCACAAGGCCAATCCATTTAATTTCTGTACTGTTCATACAAGAAATTCAAAATTACAAATTTCTTCTCGAGTAGATTGAATTTGTATGTAAGATTAGATTAAAAAATTCTACACTTGGTCAATTGATTCAAAGGATATAACAAATCTCAATTTCTCGAAGTAAAAATCAGGGGACGGAGGCTATGGCTAATGAAATGCCCACTTTAAATAGATAAATATTCGCACTATCACAAACGCACCCCCCAGAACTCGCACTTTGCCATTATTTCACTCACCGAACAACACTCAAATCCGAGCACCTCCACCAACTTCAAACTGCGCTCTTCATGTTTTTTGGAATATCAAAACAATCATTTACCTCCGAACTTCAGTAATTACTTTACCAAAAATCAACAACTTCCACGCTATAACACAAGACAAGCCGACAAACTTCAACTTCCCCTCCCAAAATCTTCCTTGAAAAAGCACTTTTCAGTATCACGGCACCCAAAAAACTTTGAAAATGATCTCCCAGAAATCCTTCACAACAATTACCAAACAAAAATACATGTAAAGCTCAACTGAAGAAAGAAAAGAAAACATTTTCATCAACCGTACAATTCTAATTAGTTACTCCCCAGGACCTTTTTCTCCTCTCACTTTATTCTTCATATTATTTCTACTCCTCCTTATCTTCACCTCATTGTTATATCTTGTTCCGTCAAAGCAATAGTTTGCTACCTTAGCAAAAAAAAAAGGACAATGGTGAACCGTCTGTCATCCTTGTCCTTTTTTGTGTTCATGTATTGTTTTGTTTATGTAGACTACCTTCGTAATATATTTGTAATATTGGAGTTTAATCTTGTTTGTATGGATTACAGGGCCAGAATTAATTATAAGCCCTATCGGGTTGTCCATTATCCTAGCATATCATTCACCTCTTTAAACTTTGTACAGTTACAAGTGCATATTTTATGTATTATTATTTAAGAATGGATTATACATTTATGTCTTGTACGAGATGTTTTGATAATAATATAAACTGAAACTGACCAAAAAAGTCAGGCCATGGTTACACTTGGTCAATGATTCAAAGATCTAAAAATCTCAATTTCTTCGAAGTAAATCAGGGGACTATAGATCATGAACTGCCCCTTTGAAATATGATACAAAGTCAGGCCATGGTTCAAAATAGATTACAACTTTTTGCTACTTCCTTGTTTAGAGCATATAATCGATAAAACAATGCTTACAAGATGCTCAGGGAGTCTGACTTGCGTTGAAGAAGTCTTTGCAAAATTCACAAATCTCTTCTTCCCAAAAACGGGCCCACCGATTAAAATTAAAAGGCGACGCGGAACAGGGGCAAATAGCTAAATGGTATAGATTAATATTGAAAGTACCTGTACAGTTCATAACGCTGCAGACATTTAGAGCAAAAACGTGACCAAAAAGGCGCGAGTGCAATATAGATTGTCGTCTCGTTCTATCTTTTCTCCTCTTTTCCCTCTCTGCCCTTAGGGGATTAGAGGATCGCACACAGTGCAAATACCTGCCGATTAGGTGCAAATTCCATGAAGGAAGGAATTGTTGATTCTTGAGCACTCAATCACCGGAGAATTGGGGAACATTCAATCAAACTTCCGATATCGGAGTATGAAAACGCATCATCAATTATGAAGACTATAATGGAATGCCTTACTTATGAAACGTGTTCAGTTAGAGAATATTTCCAATCCCTAACTTATAAAATTCACATGGGGATCCAAAACTTGATCAGGTCACTAAATCTGAAAAAAAAAATGTTGGAATGTGTTTTAAATCGTATTCAAATCAAATCTGAGGGGGAGGTCACTCTTTGGTGTTTTAACAGCATTTCCTGGAGAAGACGCGAAAAATGAGGGCAGCAAGGTGGAGCAACAATTCTTGGTCGTCCCACAGTGACCACTCCAGCAAATGTGTGATGAAAAGGGAATGAATTGTGTTACTCATTTCAGGCAAGGGCTGAACATGTAAAAAGCTTTACAATAGGGTGGGACAAAATGCATTTTTTTCACTCGGATCCACTTGGAATCCTGGAGCAATTTCCTTCGGGTATATGCTATTGTAAACTGGAGTATTAGTAAGATAGAGCTGTTTTACCCAGGCAGTAGAATAAACGAACTAGTTTCCCCTATTACCGCCTGTACCAAAAACATGGTGTAAGATCATTATCGAGCAACCAAATTAATCACAAAAAGGACCCAATTTGATCCACTACAATGTAGGAATGACGATTGATTGTACCCTACCCTAAGATAGATTTCTGGTTAAGAAACAGAATTTTCTTGGTATTAAATTAATGGGATGATTTTTGGAAACATTTTTCAATGCAAAGAGCAAAGATATGCAAAGATTGGGAACTGACGAGCATTCCCAAATTGCTTTATTTCTCACATTTTTTTTACTATATAGAGATGAAAGGACATATTTCAAAGTCTTAAAATTCAGGCAATTTTTACTGGAATTGTCATAGAATCAACATTGAGTACATTTGGTGATTGCAGGAAGCCAAAAATGAATGTTTTTTGCACAGGTGAACCCTTGCCTACTATTATAAAACCATAAAATGTGGTTCCTTTTAATTCTATAGTTTTGAATCAGTACACCACACCCACTACCCCTAAGAAAAATACTTAATTACCAATGCAAAAATTTTAACACGTTCTTCCTAGGCCACTACTGCATGATCTTCTTATTTCAGTTTGCCTGTTAGACAATGTTTCAAATCTTTTGTAGCAATATGAACTATTGATACCGAGAGTATTACTAGAGAGCTAAAATTCAGGTATTGCAATAGCTGCTATATAAAAGGTATGTTCTGGGTAGAGGTAACATATTTGAAAGAAGGAACTTGATAGATTCACAATAAAGATGTATTTTAAGGAAATGAAATAATGATATCACAAGTTAGATTCAATCCATGCTTAAGGATTTCATGTTCAAATCATTATGTTCTTTTCATATATTTAGAATTTGGTGTAGAAAAATCAACAAACATGGTCAAAATGCTTTTGTACGGCGGATAGGGGAAATGAAAATGAGATTGCTACTGCCGGGGTGATGAAAAAAGATGAGAGTAGTACTAACTTACTTAAGGTTTACAATAGCATATACCCACATGGAAAATTTCAGTGAGTTACAAGTGGCTCGAGGAAAAAAAGCAATTCTTTGTCACACCCTACTTTACAAACAATGCAAAAACTATCCCAATTTTGAAATCTTTTGAGTGTGCATTCTTTCAAATGTGTGTGTTAAAAGTAGAATTCTTTGATTCCGTGTGTGTGTGTGTGTGTATGGTGTGCGTGCAGGCGTGTGTGCGGAATTGCATGTACACGTTATGTTGATTTTTTGTAATGTATATCAAATGAAGAGGTTTATTTAACAAAATTATTTTATGTGGGGACCATTCGGGCATTTGTAATTCTCATTCAAATTGTATTCAGAAGTTGTATATTTATGTTATTTTTTTATTATTGAATGGAAATAATAGTTAGATGAAGTGAAGACATACTTGTAGCTAATTGTCAGGGTGGGGAGCTCTCCATTTTGGAGGTCGATACAACTGTAAGGCTGTTAAGGCGCAACAAGAGATTCACATTAAGGTGTTCCTAAAAAATTGAAGTACGGAATTTGCCCTGAGGTATGTAAATCTTTCTATCAAAAATAAATCCATCTGAAAGGATTAAGCTGAGAAATGTTTCTTGGTACAAAAAATTTGCCATTTCTATTTGCGTAAGGGAGCAAATCTGAAATTCAACCTATGGTTTATATTGAAATATAAGCAATCAAAATCACCTTTTTTCCTGCTCTTTTAATACATTTTCTGTAGCCAAATTACAAGAAGAAAGCTATGTTTATGTCTAGTCATAAGGAATTTCATTATGATACAATATTGGGTTGCCCAAAAAAATTTATTGTTGCACCTTTAAGATCACCCTTCTATTTCAGCATTATTGTCCCCCAAAAGATCCATTTTTTTAAAATGTTTAAACACTGCACTCAAAGATCCCTATTTTAGGGGATTTTTTAATCCACCCAAAGATCTCTTTTTTGAATTTTCATCCAAAGACCCAAACATTTGAAATTACTTGCAAAAGAATCATTTTTGGTAATTTGGACGACCCCTCTTTTTCACAGGGGGTCATTAAATGCCTCGTGATTTGAAAGTGCCAGCCTTACACCAGTATTATTCCATATGTGAGTGCCTGACTGGCTGAAAAAGCCCCCCTCATGAAAAAAATAATCTTGATGAGAGAAAAGAAACTATATTCCACAATCTTCACTGTTGTTACATTATGCATTTGCTTTAACATTTGTTTGTTTACTTTTCTAAAAAAAAAATGCTGTCTGATCTAAACCAAAATTTGCCCACATGGAACACATACCAAAGTGAATAATAGATTTCCTTCTCAGTTCCCCATACAAAGTGGAGATTAATATTGTTGGGGTTGGAGACTTAAAAACAAATTTGTGTTATGACAGAACTCAAGTTTGCTGTACACCGCACGCATACTAATTCACAAACAGCTTAAAGGTGTATTTCGTGAGCTTAAAACACATTTATTTTTGTTTATAATAATTCATTAGAATCCCAAGAAAAGGTTATTTCCAAAATTTCAGTTGATCTGATGTGGTGAGTTTTGATGATATGAGTGAATACAGGACAGAAAATGCAAAAATTTTGACTATCTTCTAGAGTAGGAAAAATTGCACATAAAGATTAGGGCAACTGGGAGCAAATATAAAATCTCAATTCTTAGGTAAATTGGGGGCGGGGAATGAGGCCTGTGAGCACGAAATGCCCCTTAAGGTTTGTTGTCGCTTTGGAAATAGGCTTCGGCTGGGCGCATGCCTTACTTAATTATGCTAAGTCCACATTATATTGCATTGCACTTGCATGCAAATTAAACCACTATGTGCGGTGAAGTTTTCCCTAAAGGTTGCCCCAACTAGATTAACCAGTCATAACGACATAATATCTATATTACATATGAAAGGTCTCAATCCAACATACATAATCCAACCTGGCCGTTACCACAGGGCGGGGTGTGGGGGATGCGCCAAAAATGCACTTTTTGCTAATTTTTTTTATAAAAAGGTCAAAAAATTTAGAAAAAATTTTGACAAGACACAGTCCACTTCTGGTGTGATGAGATGTTCCAAAAAGTCCAAAAAGGGACAATTCATTTAGGGGGTTAGGTCCATCTTCAAAAAAAAGTCAACTTTTTCAAAGTCCTCACCCCCCCCAAAAATAAATCCTGTGCAGGCCCTGATTTCCACAATTTCACTTGAATCCAACATACCAATTTAATGTGGGTGGTAATTGTAACAGCCCATAGATGACTGTTACAAATAATTTCTGATAACCATACCCCCATATCCAATATTTTAAGCTTGGAGGCATCATAATAGGAAAGAAGTAAACCAAAATATTTGGACAGATCCAGATTAGAGATTGCGAAAATAAAGCTTCTAAGATTCCAAAGCTCCGGTCTTTTAATGGGGAGCATGGTGGGGTCAAAAATGAGGATGCATTATAAACAAAGATTATTTTAAAGCATTGATATTGGAACCTGGGGGTTAAGGGATTCAAATATGTTAAAAAATGGTTCCATTAAGAAAATTGGCTTTTGGAAACTGGAGGAAATGCCACCTCCACATTTATAGGCCAGGAGGAGATTTTTTGCGATACAAATTTCTCTCAATTTTCAAGTAGACCACCTCCTACCGAGAACGTTTCAAAGGTTGATTGAAAC